>MU392756.1:0-68191 GCA_022578505.1 Nemania abortiva | reverse complement strand
TAAAAAAAAAAATTTAAAAAACCTTTAATCTTTTTAAAAAAAAAAAAAAAAAAAAAAAAAAAAAAAAAAAAAAATAAATAAAAAAAATAAAATATTAATAAAAAATAATATTTAGCAAAAAATTTTAAAAATAATATATAATTATTAAAAAAATTTTATAAAGCTAATTTTAATATAATAAAACTATTATTATAATTAAAAAAATAAATAAAACTAATAAAAAATAATAAGTTTAATAAATTATATAAAAATAATAATAAAACTATAAACTAAAACTAAAAAAAAAAAAAAACAAAAAAATATTTAATTAAAATATAATTTAATAAAATTTTTTTTTAATAATTAATATATAAAAAAACTTATATAATAATATAATAAAATAAAAGTTTAAATTAAAATTATATAAATAAAAATTTAAAGCTATTTTTTTTTTAGTTAAAAAATAGTTAATTTTTAAAAAGTTGCTAATTTAACTTTATTTTAAAAATAAAACTATTATTTTTTTTAAAAAAAAAATAGTTATAATATAATAATTAATATAATAATTATATATTTATATTATTATAATTATAATTTTATTAAATAGCTTAACATATTATTATTAACTATTACTTTAAAACTTATATATTTATATATATTATTATATATTATACTTTTATTAGTAGCTAAAATTTTTACTACTTTTTTTTTTTTTTTATATTTAAATTTTATATATAATATAGCTTTACTTATAAAGCTTAATTTTTATTAATTATTAAGCATAATAATAATTAAAAAAAATATAATATAAAAAAATAATTAAAAAAAAAATATTAAAATTATTATTTTAATTTAGTAATAAAAATAGCTATTATTTTTATTTATAAAAAATCTACTAACTAAAATAACACTTAACGCATAAAACTACTTACTATTAACTAGTTATAAAGCGAAATCTTCTATGGGGGTTATTTTAGTGCGGCACAGCTAGTCTACCTGACAGCCTCTCTAAAAAACGGGTTGGCGCCCTATGGTACACAGGTACTCGTGCCCAGCCCTGGGCTAGGCACGAGCACTGTAAGCGGCTACTAGTATCCGTCCGCTAAATCCTTGACGCGCTTCATAGTGCAACAGCGTCATATCTGCTGTATTTCGGAACCGTGAATAATAGAACAGAGCGCTTTGCCAAAACGTGGAATTAAAACACGCCCTGCAAGGTTCTGTATTAATCTTACTTACTAGCGTGACATTGACCTTAGGAATATTTCATTGTATCAGTATTAAATATTAATGACTTTCTCAGGATCAAAAGCATTTGCTTGACTAAAATAATACCCACGTTGGTGTGCTAGGACTCGCTTTTGGCCATCCATGAAGTCGCAGTTGAAATGCGTATGACCGAATGCCCATAGCTTAACGTTCCGACTCCTCCAGCACGGCTCCTCCTTCAGATCAGTCACGAAGCCTGACTGTATTCGGCTTCTACGATGTTTAGGGTCCGTAGCACGGTCGTCCACTGTTGGGCTGTAGTGCGTAAAAATTACGACTTTCTTATCTTCTCCGTTGAGCGTGTCGACCTGACTATTTAGCCACGCGAGCTCTTCTTCAAACCTCGCGGTATGCTTTTCTACCGTCCAGTTGTCGATCATGTAGAAGTCTTGTACGCCGATGTTAACGTCTTGTATCGACTCGGGCACGACGCAGGAGAACAACGTAGAGCCTAAAATTGTCACCTCTGTGTTTCCTTCGCTCCCGGATGCCGGGATATCGTAGCGCGTGCGGTCTAGGAGCACGAACTCGCCGGGTGGCTCTGTGCACATCGATCTTTGATCCCGGATGGTCTGTTCGAAATCACTCATCTGCTGCCTGACCTTATCCCAATCTGAGTCCCATGGCTCGTGGTTTCCGAGCACAAGGAAGACGACTTGAAAATTGGCTAACTGCCGTTTCAAGAAATTGCAGTAGTCGTCGTGATGCTTGCCCGCATAACCAATATCACCTAGAAGCGCCAAGTAAGGCGCTTTAGGGGGTATTTCAAAGACATCGTAGGCTTTGGGGCTTTCGAGGTGCAAGTCCGATAATATCTGGATCGCCACCATTATGGCTTAACTACTGTAAGTGAGCAGTGGTCAGTTAATGATGGAATATTCATAGTAAAATGTGCTGGTAGAGCTGGTGGTGGACTGAGGCAGGTGGTGGCTTAGGAAAACGTACCCGGAATTGCGAATATAATACGAACTATATTTAGTAAATTGATAAATACTAACTAGCTTGTTTTGACTGACTACTAGGTTGGATTGTACGTAGTGCCAGTAATTATTATCACTGGTAATATTTTTATCTGGTGATGAATGCAAGCTGGGAATTGATGTGTGGTTTGGTGTGGTCGCTCCGCGGATATCATATCTCTGTTTGCTACTGCGGTAGTAGGTAGGCGTTTTAGCGGTGTGTTGGGGTGGGAGCGGCGCTCAAGCCTTAGGGCCTGTGCTCGAGCCAGCTTCCAGGCAAACCGGGTGACAACTCACATGCACCTCAATGGAATCCTCCCGCAGCTTTCAGCCTTGTGTTTGTTCAGCAATGTGATGTTGTGACGTGAAACAGGTGGGGCGAGGTACCCTATATCATGGTCTCTTCTCGAAAAGGAGGAAAAGTATAGACGGCGGTTGGACGGCGCCGATCGGGGCACCTCATATAGTCAAGCATCTCACATTATATGCAATCGTCTTCCCGGCTTACTTCGCACTACGGTTCTCCGGAATTTATCATCATCTACTTATCAATGTGGGATGTGGGATTGTGTGGGATGGTTTGTTGATGATTAAGAAGCTAAGCCAACTGAAACAAAATAGGTAAAAGTAGGTGGGATGGTCGTTATGTTGTACTACCACACGTGCAGCTGAGAACCAATAGCGCCATGGAGTTAAAACAGATCTCCATGGAGGTAAAGTTAGGTAAGTCGCGGGACCCGACGGGTCGCCCTCGGACAGGGCCTAAGACCTAGGTAAGCGTCCCTAAAAGCCGGTCCGCGCAGCCCAAGGTCGGACTTCCTGATTACGCCGCACTAACCCGGTGTCTCGGAGCTAAGACTCGTCTTATCGCCTTTGCGCTCCCAGGTTTGAGTATAAAGGGCTGCTAGAGGGTAACTGGAGGGCACAACCGAGCAAGCAAACATTGACGGCTAAACTATAAAACCATCGAGTCCCATTGCCCGTGGCAACTACTAGAACGGCACTCCTCGTCATTGCGAAATCTTCATTTACTACCTCATCTACCGTACTGTAACTTTCGATCTATCTCGTATCCTCAACTGTGGCTTTTCCCCTTTTACGAAAGAAGTCATTCAAAATGGTTCAAATTATGGGCAAAGAAGTCGGGCCTACGGGTTTTGGCTTGATGGGCTTCACTTGGCGGGCTAACCCATGCTCGAAAGAGCAGGCCTTCGCAGCCATGCGAGAGGCTGTACAACAAGGAAATGTGTTCTGGAATGGTGGCGAGTTCTATGGTACACCTCAATACAACTCTATGACCCTTCTGGACGAGTATTTCCAGAAGTACCCGGAAGATGCCGACAAGGTTGTCTTGAGTATCAAGGGAGGATCGAACCTGACAACTCACCGTCCCGACGGTTCACCAGAGGGAACACGTCGATCTATCGACAACTGCCTCCGCCAGCTGAATGGAAAGAAGAAGATGGATATCTTTGAGTTCGCCCGCCGAGACCAGGAGGCGGATATGAAGCTTACATTCGACACCGTCCAAAAAGAGTACATCGACACCGGCAAGGTTGGCGGCATCTCACTGTCAGAAGTCCGGGCTGAGACGATTCATGAGGCGGTGAAGCATGCCAAGATTGTGGCTTGTGAAGTCGAGCTTTCGCTGTGAGTCCTTTTGTGGCCGTAGTCTCACCTCTTGTGTCACATAAGTCTGACGATTTAATGCAGTTTCGCCACCGACGTGCTACACAATGGTGTGGCAGCGGCCTGCAAGCAATATGGCATTCCCCTAGTAGCATATTCTCCGATAGGCCGAGGATTTCTCACCGGTCAGATCAAGAAATACGAGGACATCCCCGCGGACAGCATTCTAAAACGGATGCCGCGTTTCCAGCCGGGCGGCAACTTTGAAAACAACATTAAACTGGTTCACCAGGTTGACGAATTCGCAAAGAAGAAAGGCTGCACCCCTGCCCAGCTTGCAATCAGCTGGGTGAGGGCGCTGAATGGCCGCCCGGATATGCCGACGATTATTCCTATCCCTGGTGCTACTACGGCCGAGCGCGTCAAAGAGAACGCCCAGGTGGTGGAACTAAGCGATGCGGAGATGGATGCCATTGATAAGATCCTGGACGGATTCAAGCCGATTGGCCGTCGTTACCCTGATGCCGTTCCGATTGAAACATAGAAGATTTGACTCTTGAAGCACAATACTGGCTGCCTAGTCGAAGGGTTAGCGTGGAAATGGTATGGTAGTCCAGGCTCGAGAATTCCGTGTTATATAGCATACAATCAGGCAAGAAAGGGTTCCACATTGTTCGGGCTAGAAGCCCTTTTGAGTATTGCAGAATTCTTGAAGTGCTCATCATATGAATGCTGTAAGTTTGAGATTGAGACAAGGAAATAGAAACTCACCATTCATGTTAGTTGGGGTTAAGAACTACCTAGAAGGCGAAATTGCTAGGCTACTGGCGGAGGACATGATAGAAATTAGGGGGGAAGAACTTGAGGGTACGTCTGAACTCATTGCGACGAGCTATTGGATCGAAGCCATATAAAAATCTTTATCTGTACCATTGAAACGATTTTGCGAGTAAATGTCAGTCATACAATTGAGCGTCAAATATTCATCCCTGGGAACGTTTCGACTGATACCTGGTACGGGGCGTTGAAAGATGAAGAAAAGGATTTGAAACAAAATTAAATGGCGAATGCAAGTAATATCTCGGGCAGGGGATTCTGTTAGGGCGCCACTCTTTATTTGGGGATCGTGGGGCCGTGCACTGACCAATGATTGTGTAGTTATATCTACTAGGGACGTACAGCAGTATATGTTCTAGGTTATTATGGGTGCTGGAGCCTCCTATGTACAGCTGTACGAGGGTACCTACTAGTTATAGTAACACACACAAGTAATGATTATTGCAGGTAAAACTATATCGCAACATTAGAAAGTTTGATTAGAGAACGTTGAGGTGCTCTATGTATGGATGTTTCATAGCCTTACATCACGATCGAGGAAACATCTGCTATGCTCAATCGGGTTGTTGGTAAGATTAGCTACCCTGTCTTGTGCCTGTCTTGAAGCTGATTACGGCGAAATTGCCATGTTGAGAGAAGCAAGGAGTCTAGGGTATGGAGGTACCAGGCTAGTCAATTAGTGGCCGGCAGACCTTTACTCTAGATAGAAATAATTTGGACGTCCTGACTAATGTAGTGCTTGTTTTAGGATGTCAAATAGGGAAACGCTCTAGTAGTAACTTGGGTGCACAGCATAGACATACTATGTAAAATATTGCACAGAGTGTGCTAATAGCATGATTTTATATAGGTGCGGAAATCAGCAACCACCAAGCAGTACAGTACGTAGGTGGCTTCGAGACGTGAATTCAGATAGGTACCTTTGGCTCGGGACAACACGTGGAAATACAAGGTTAGGTGGTTAGGCGGAGCGAAAATATTTAAAACTCTACGAAGGTGAACACATAGGAGGGGTCTAAGGCGGATGTATCACCCAATTGTGTCTTGTTCTCTGATCTCTGTTCACATAGAAGGCACTCTAAAGTTCGGTAATACCTAGAATGAGGTAGTGTAATTGAGCTAGGCTAGGCTACCTAGGCTAGCTACGCCCGCTAAATCTTCGCCGGCCCCGCCTAACCATGTAGACAATCTTTATATATTGCGAGTAAAATTATAGGGATATGGGCATGGGCATTGGGACCAGGGCCCGACAGGTACCCGCAGAGAATATAGGTCACCCAAATCGACAATCCTTGAAGCTCCTGACTTTTTATCGCTGTCCGACCAGTTAGTTCCCAGCGGCGACACGAACCGACGACAAACCGCGACCACCTGCGACCCCTACTCCAGCGACGACATCGACAACAACGACGACGGCCGACGGCAATAGTAGCAATTCGATAGGATACAGTCGGAAGCGGGGGATCAGACAGGCCCGGGTTCGAACATCGAAATCGAAGTTCAAGATCTATTTTGGGTAGCCACCTGCGGCCCTCCACGTCGTCACCGCTCAAGCAAATATGCCTTTGATGCACTAGGCGCACCTTACCTTTGATCAGTCGTATTATGCTTCGGGTCGGCGCTATTTTTTTCACTTCGTGCCTCTAAACTTCTGGTCGGAGCCGATTCCCATCGATGCTCCCCTGCCACTCGTTTTTCCCCTACGATTATCTCGGTCGGTCGTTCTACACACCCTTCGACCCCTTGACCGCATACCACCAAACGCGACAGCCACTTATTGGATAGTCACCCGACGGCAGAGGAATCCCAGTTGCGACTTGGTTCTAGAATTGGATCACCTATACTGCCCCCTGGTTCACGGTTTCCTAAAACGCCGTCATCGACAAACAGCGAAGCTTGAATACTGGGGCAGTCGACAAGTCGACCCCTCGAGCCTAATCAGATTCCAGAGCTGATTATACCACCTGCTATCTTCTCGTTTGATATCCTCGTAGCACGGCTACGCTGCGATTCCAACGCTTGGTCTGCCCGGAAACACGCGATTCTCAGATTCCGAGATTCCCACTCAATTAGTAGAACCACCGCAAATAGGATTCGAGGAATCTAATAGTGTAGCCACGATGCAATCACCGTCCGGTGCGGCCGAGCGGCAGGCGGGCTCGGGTTCTACGTCCTATCCACCATTGCCCGCCTCGCCCACACTAACTAACCCCGACATGATATTGCCCGATTACGATGATAGTGCCATCTCTCTAGACCGTTCAGAGTCACCTCTGATGATGTGGAGGAATAACCATGCTGCTGAGATGGGGTTTAGCCTATCTCCAGAGGCTTTTATTGCGGGCCCGATTACCCCTACGACGCCGATTATCTACGGAAATGGGACAATGCTATCCGATATTGGGGAGGTCACTGAGGTTGAGAGCACATGCGGCCCGAATCGGTCTCGTTCTGGATCTACGCGAAGCGAAATTGCGATGGTGACGAGCACTGCGTTGCCTTACGAAGCGATCAAACAAAGAATCAAGCAGTCCAGGATGGCCCATCAAAGACAAATGTCGGTAGAGTCAAATAGTACAGTCACTGCTCATGATCAAGCGCCCCTATTTGCCGACTTCGATGATGCTGTTAGCATAGATGACAGTAATTTTCAAGGAGATGACGAAGATAGCGTGGCTGATTCTTATATTGATGATGCGTCAGTCCAAGAGACTATCTCACAAGCGAAAGAATCCACTTTCAGCCCTGACGATGCGAGATACTCTACCCCTTTGAGCCGTAGAGCCGAACAAATATTAGCAAATGCGAAACGGCGGTTGACGGTGAGTGCATTCATAAATTCGACATATTCTTGAGATGTTACTAAATCTTGGAAGACAATGGAAGGCAATCTTCATCGGGCCCGATCATCACTTTCCTCACCCACTTCAATGGGCTCTCATTCAACTCCTTCGCCACCCATTGGAAGACCCGCCACTGCTGTTAGTCTAAGCAATAACCAAGAACGTCAGAAATTCTCGCCTGGGCACACTAGGACATCCAGCGAGGGCAACATCCCAGCTGAGAAGAGTAAGCTCAATGTGCCTACACACAGGTCTTTGAGCGCGCTTGGTACAACTGGGGGGTATCACCGTCTACAAAACCCACGCAACGCCGATCACACGCATTACAGTATTGACGGCGCTCTATCAAATCAGTCGTTATATGGAAACCCGACTTTCTCTAATAGTAAAATAGCCCTGCACGGACAAGACCGGCTTCTCGAGCCGCTGAGTGAAGACGGTGTCTTTGGGGAGATATATACGCCGGGGCAGGATGCTGAGAACACGAAGGCGGATTCTCTTCTCAGCCCTGTTGGATCGCTTTCTGATAAGGGCCTAAAGCGGTCGGCGTCGTCAGCGCAGATGCGGGATTTGAAAGATCAAGTTAATGACCTCAAGGGAAGACTCTCAACGCTGAGAGACCAAGCCCGTGCAGACAGCATGAAGCGTCGGAGCCTACAGAGCCTGCGCACCCCTAGCCCTTTTACACACGCCCGTGTCGAGCAATGGTACGCTGATGCGGGCAGCCACGAAGATGGTATAACCCCGCCGGGCAACTTCAACACACAGGTGATAACCGAAAGTAGCACTGATCCCTACGGTCAAAACGGTGGCTCAATAGAAGCGGAAACGATCAATCACAAAAGTGATGAACCGAAAGAGATCCCAGCTACTTCTGCTCAAGAATTTACTGCCTCAACGGGGTTAAGTTCAGCTGATTCACAGCCAGTTGAATCCACCATTGTTACCGACGTTAAATCGAACGAGGCTGAAGCCGATGTTGATTTCGTGAACGACTTGGATGACATTGATGACATGAGAACAGAGGATGGTTATGAGCTTGCTGAAGCCGGTGATTTTGATGACTCGGCAAGCGAAAGCGGCGCATCTTCTTATCATGATTCAGTTCAAGCCCAAGTGTCTCATGAAGATCGTGAAGATGCTTTTGACTATGAGCATTTCTTTTTGCATAGCGCCATGGGTAGTATGAGCCGTAGGCGGATGCGTCGAAAGGGTAGTAGCGACAGCTTCAGCTCCGAAGACTCTGTAGAGACGACAAGGGGACCAAATACATCGCAGCCCACAGGCGTACTGGCAATTAATGCTAGTCGTGCTCGGAGAGGGAGCGCGGGCTCAACTTCAACAATGGATTCTTTCGCAACAGCAACAGAAGGTCGACACACTAGGGCGGGTATTATTACTCCGCAGGAGTACACAGATGAGTATGATGACGAGTACGATGACCGGTTCCCCGGGCGAGTCATTACTCTCCCGGAGCGGGCTCGAACACACACACCAGATACCGCGAAACGGATGGTATTTAGCCCGGTAGCCGGCGAGTCGGGTCCTGACCCGAGACTCTCACATTCCTCTCTCTACCGTCGTCCTCAAAGCAGCGCAGCGGCGTTTCAACATAGATCTACGGGTTCGACTTTATCGACCGGCACGAACAGAAGTTTCCCGTTGATTAGTAAATCGAAAGGGGATAGGGGTATATTGACACCGGACGATTCTCCCGACCAAGGACTCAAGCAGATTTCAGAAACACTCATGAACGAAACCGCCAGCATCTTTGAGAAAGAGAACCTGCATGGCGGTGAGAAAGTCGCGCCCATGCAGATGCTCCAAAGGGATGACCAAATCCTCGTCGAGCGGCTAGTAGCCAGTCTTGGCCGATGTGTTTTAGGACTATCGGAGGCTGGCCGTGCGAGCGCTGAGGGAAGGGCATATCGAAGAAAGATCGAAGCCGCTCGTCGAGCCCTGGAAGGGTTTGAATAATTAACGCAACCATATACTACCTCTATACTGGTATTATACTCAGGATAATGCTGCCGCAACGCCAAGCTGCGGGTTGGACTACTTGGTCTAGTACATTTTCTCCTCCCACCCCCTGTTTTTTGACTTGATGTATAATTCACCTTATGAGGATCACGAAAGACTTGTTTGTCGAATATGAAATCATGGCAATTAATTCCCTTTTGAAAGGCGCCGCGGCAAAAGTTTCAGAATAATTCTTGGTCCAGTTGTTGCTGTTCTTCGATACCCTCAGTCAGGCTAGGCGGACCTCGTTCTATTATTGTATTCAGGCAGAGGCCTCATTTCTCTAGTATATATACTTTTCAAGCTTTAACGCTAGAACACTTTGAACAAAAATATATTGCTCCGATATCGCTCTCACTTTTCTCTTCTCCGTAGATAATGAACACTTTAAAGTTAGAGCCTAATAATATTCTATAGAGATATACGGAATAGACTTTGATCGAGGTTGGAGTAGTATCGTGTAATCGTACAGTGTATCTTCAGAATACTGTGTGGGGTATCCGGGTGTGGGCTGCTGGAGTCATCAGTCCGGGGTAGCTGGGTGGTGCCTACTGGGACTGGTATCTCATCTATGAAACAACCAGGAAGGGACGTACCTAAGTTCACCTTACGGTATCTACCTTCAGACAAGGGCTAGGTGAATGATTCCATTCTATCTCATTTGTACTGAGCTACTACTGGTTACGGACTCATCGACAGGTCCCTAATACTCATGCTCAGTGGCGTTGCCTTTTGTATTTCATGAGTCTCTCAGATCGCGCTTACGCTCTCGAGGTCCAATCTCATCATCCGAAAGTTGGTGCCAGAGTGATGGCCGTCACCTACGCTCGGCGTATCACTGCAATTACCTCGGTAGTCTAGGTAGCTCACTCACCATGGCGGACGCTTTCACACGTCAATATATCCCGGCCGGGTGCTTGGTCACCAACATCAACATAGACCCGGATTCCCCACTGTCAACCGCCCTCCCCGCCCTCATTCAAACGCCACAGTGGTATTTTTTTATTAGGAAGTCCGATCACCTGCCTGCACCTCTGGCCTTGCCAGCCGAATTGCAAGACGCTCTTCTCGCATCGCCTACTCTTGCACCGTTTCATTTACTCTGGTCCCAGGGTTGGATCCAACTGGCTTACGCCGCTCAAGCGCCTTCGACTAGTACCCAAGTGCCTGGAAGGATCCGCGTGTACCTGCTTCCTCATGATGTGAATAGGGGCACACATAACCCGCGGAGCGAGTTAACCAGATCGATTGCCACTCTCCTTCGCCAATTAGAATACTCCAAAGGATGCTGGCAGAGCAGAAATGTTTACACACCTCAACCTCAGCCAGCACATAATGACGGACCGGTGATATCCAGCAAGTCCGAGGACTCGCTTCTTAGTCTATTCAATCAGGTCCCCTCGCCTGACCCCCGTCCAGATACAGCATCAGATCCCCAGCTGCGATGGACAATGCAATGTCTCCTAGAAGGCCAGATACCCGGCCTAACCACAGCACTTTATCCCTATCAGGGTAGATCGGCTGCAACAATGCTTCAACGCGAACTGGAGCCAGGTAGGGTCGTAGACCCTCGACTTCGCCCTGCCACTGACCAAGACGGCCAAGCGTGGTATTGCGACGACGTGTCTGGCATCGTCCTAAAGGACCCCAGATTCTACGATGGAGTTCAAGGCGGAATTTTAGCCGAGGAAATGGGCACGGGAAAGACACTGATTTGCCTTGCTTTGATCTTGAGCACCAAATCTGAGCCCTCTAGGCCCCCGGACCCTTTCACCGCTGAAACACCTCCTCGTCGAATCATAGGGAGCTTGTTGGATATGGCTGCAGCTGCAGCAAATAAGCATTCGATAGCTGTACGTATTCCCACGTCCTTGATTTGCTTTTTTGCGAAGAGGTTCACTCCCACATTCTGCCGCATGTCCCCAAAACCTCTAGTATTAAGTAAAAAGCTTTGCGGGAGGGAGTAAACTCTGACACCCGAATTCTTACAGTGGAAACCCTACTTTGAGGCATGCGCTGCGCAATTCGGTTACGAATATCAACGTTGCATAAGAGCTTTGAAAAGATCCGAAAACCGAGCTCTCTACAAGCGTAGAAATACACTCGTTGAGCCTCGTCGGAGTAACCGAATTGCACCCCGTGAGGTCCCGTCGAAAGAAGTTTTTCTCAGCCATTCTACCCTCATCATTGCCCCAAGTAATCTTGTCAAACAATGGCAGAACGAAATCAAAAAGCACACAACAGGGTTAAGCGTTCTAGTTCTTGTTAATAAAGACCCAATCCCTCCATACACCGAATTATTATCGTATGATGTGATTCTGTTCTCGGAAACCCGCTTCGAACGCATCCAGAAGGAACGGTCCAATGGTGAAGGCTACGTTGCTGATGTTTACTGCCCACTTGAGCATATACACTTCAAGCGGTGTATCATTGACGAAGGGCATAAACTAGGAAATGGGAGTCGGTCTTGGAAGAGTGACGTGATGCGAGCCATCGAGCGCCTTGAGATTTCGGCTCGCTGGGTGGTCACTGGAACTCCGTCTCGTGGTTTGTATGGCGTGGAATCTTACGAACCTGCGGAAACAAATGACCCGAGCGGGCATAATCCCCCACAAGACCCTCACGGCGAAATCGCACTGAAGCAAGAGCGAGAAGACATCCAACGTATTGGCAATCTCGCGGCCAAGTATCTCAAGGTCCGACCTTGGGCTAATATTAAGAATGAGATCGGCGATAGTGTCGCCGACTGGGGCGTGTATGTCAAAACATATAACCGAAAGGACTGTTTAATCAACACGCTCAACTCGTTGCTCGTCCGCCATCGACTCACCGATGTGTGCACCTTATTACCTCCGGTTGATGAAAAAATCATAGTATTAGATGGATCTTTTCAAGATCAGTTGTCCCTCAACCTTTTCTCGATGATGATTATATTCAATTCGGTTCAATCTCAGAGGACTGATATGGATTACTTTTTCCACGATCGGCAGAGGAGGAGTCTTATTCAACTTGTGAAAAATTTAAGACAAGCGAGTTTTTTTGGTGGTGTATTTTTCTCCGCTGAGGATATTACTAAAGCCGTGGAGACAGCTGAAGGCTTTCTAGAGAAAAAGGCAATCCCGATCGGCTCCGACGACGAAGATCTACTCAGACAGGCAATTGAATTTGGCAAGAATGCAGCGAAGAACAGTCTCAAAAACGTTAGCAATCGTTTTCATTCGATGCCGATTTACCTGCGAGACTTTCCGGGTGGCAGAGGAAGATCATGGTCTCTTGACGATGAAGAGAATGAAGAAGGGCTCGTGTGTACCGATGCAGGGCTGATACACTCGCTTCAAACCTTCTTGACCCCGTGCCTTGATGCTCCGACTTCTCTTCAACTCATGATTGATAACGGTAGTTTAGATCAACAGGGAGTAGCTGAACGATCACAGGCACTAGCGGCGGCCTCTGACGCTGATGATAACGCCACAAATCAAACTCCTCAGGCAACGGCGCTGGCCGGTAATACATTACTTGGTGGCGACTACCACACGACGTTGAAATCGAAGAATATTCTCGATTCAACTCTCAATGGCGTCGAGGCGCATCCCCGTATAGGAGTTGATCTTCAAAATAGCATTGACGTTGCCGCACCTCTTGCTAAGACGAGCATTATTTCCACCGTTTCAGCAAAACTTTCATACCTAATTGACTCGATAATCAAGTATCAGGATAACGAGCAGATTCTCATCTTCTACGACAACGACAATGTTGCCTTCTATCTTGCTAGTGTTCTCGAGATTGTGAGTGACCCCTTATTTCCTCGTGTCTCATGCCTTCAAGGCTAACGCTATATGATAGCTCCAAATTCAGCACTTGATTTATTCGAGGGCCGGCCTAAGTGCGGAAAGGCGAGCGCAATATGTGGCTTCCTTTACGGAAAGCCAGAAGTTTCGCGTATTATTGATGGATATTAGTCAAGCTGCATTTGGTCTCGATATGCGGAGTGCTTCAAGAATATACTTCATTTCGCCAGTATTAAACCCGCAAGTTGCGGCTCAGGCAATCGGAAGAGCCCGTCGAGTCAGCCAAAAGAAACCCGTTGCAGTTGAAACATTGGTTCTACGGAACAGTATCGAGGAAGTCATGATAGATCGTCGAGAGCATATGACACAGGCGGAGCACAGTAGGATGAAAAGTATCCTAGACGACGGAAAGATCAAAGAATGGATTCGAAATCCTAAAATCCACCCAATGACTAACGCAAAGGAGGGCTTAGAGCAGACTGCGCTGCTATCATCACCACAGTACGTGTTTGGTAGAGGGTTCGGACGGCGAACGCTCGACCCGGACGACGGCCTGATAATGGGTAGCCCAGAGGCAAAGAAGAACAGCAATCCTGCAAAGGCACATGACGACGTACAAATCCCATTCAAACTCAACGGAGGGCGTAAGCGAACATTAAGCCCAGATCCCACTGATGCTTCGGGTGGTGAAGCCCTCAATGGAGTGGAAGTTTCCGAGCGCCCAATCAAACGTCGAGCGCGAGTTGCTTGGGCTGACTAGGAAGTGTATCAATTAAGTGCTACAATATATCGGGAGCAAGGTGTTATTGGGTCATGTTTAGTAGAGCCAGGGATGGCTGGGTTTAAGAACCATTGGCATTTGATGGTTAACGAAGGGATGATTTTGTTACTGCATATATTGTAACTGAACATAACACATCTAGCTGGCATCGTATATACTAGCTTTCTGCCCGTTCCTAGCGAACTGTCAATATAACCTGAGATTAACGACGCTCTCCTCTGTTGACTATATCAGTATATTAAAAGAGACGTCACGAAGCCTCGGTCTGGGGAAAGTAGGGGGATTAAAAAGTAAAAACATACAACACTAGGGTCGCTGGTGTCACTTATTCAACTATTAAGGTTGCATTGCTAAACTGGTGATACCGCTACTTAAAAAAGGGTGCAAAAATGAATAAGCTAAAATAGAAAAAAGAAGAGAACCCCATGCGAGACTCGAACTCGCAATCTTGTGATTAGAAGTCACACGCCTTGAGACCATTAGGCCAATGGGGCAACTGTCATGATTGGGGTCATCTGCCTTTATTATTACTTATACCTTTAGGGACCCGCTTGGCTCCGCGACAGAAAAGTTGAATAACGGGGCATATTGCATATTTTGGATATATCAATATAATCATTCCACCTTCTAAAGTCACGAAGCCGAGCGAGTCCTTAAAGGGATACAACAAGATTAAATCAAGTAAATATTATTCCCAAGAGCGAGATGAAGGGGTTGATGAGAAGGACTGTGTGAGACCAAATGCGGGAGCATACCTAGATGAGGTTTTTGTAGCGATCGCCTTATGATTTGGTACCTATTGTCAGATCTACCTATTAGGTGCTACCTAACTATTGCAAAAGGAAGAGAAGAATAACAACTAGATGTCAGTTATGAATATTACATCATTCATTTGCTGCATCTTCAGCCTGTTTACCATCTGGTAGATGTAAAGCTTGTAATGAGTCATCACTTATTCTAAGTAAATACTGGTTTTGGGGTTCAAGGCGTGATATATAACATCCCGTCTAGATTATGAACTATAATGGAAATGGATACCTATAAATACAACTTGTGTCATACATGGCAGTGTTTTCCTGCGAAAACTGTAGACCAATGATACTCACACCGAAGAGAACTAGCTCTACCCATCTGCGGGGAAAGGATGATACTCACAGCTGACAGGTTGATGTTATTCACCCCATCCCAACTGGGAAGGTTTCACCCCCTCCCGTACATACTTGACTGCCCCTCCCTCAACAGAACAGAGAGTTTCATGTCACCCAATCGAGATTGAGTGCATGCAGAACACGCGCCTGTTTTGCTTTCCAGCGGGTTACCTTTGCCTTGTGCATGTGTAAGCTACCTACCTAGAGGTAGGCGTCGCGTTCTCCGATACACGGGACGAAGGTGCCATTGCCAAGTCGATAAGAATCGCGGTAATAGGTAACGCATGAGATTGAATAGAGCCTCCTTTACCGGTCGGTCAGCATGCGAGATTCCCTCCGGCGTTGGCTGATCGAGAGATCCTTCTCCGGTATCCACTTCCGGCCTCTTGGTCATGCTTGCGGCGTGGGATAAGATGACTAAAACTCGCAAGTACGAGAGACTACTGCATGGTGACCTTCCTAAACTCGGCTGGCTCTTTACAGAGCTAAGGAAGGCACTCTCACCACCGTAGGTGGACTTCAAGGAAAGAAAGGGTAGGGATGGAGGCAATTCTACACATCTATGCACAGATAGTAGGCAGCCACTGCGTCGATATGGCCTCGTGCCTTTTCCCGTAATTCTGTCTTTGTGATGATTATGTATGCATATCGAGTCGGGCACCCTACGTCAAGCGCCCTACGTCACAAGGGCGACATGCTCATGCATAATACCTACTGTAAGCCCGTCGTCGGTTCTAGACTGCAGCCGGGGGTGCCAGGTTTATTGCTGGGGAAACCTTCAGCTTCCGACCTCAGCTATTGGCCTATAGGCCTTTATATTGTCACTAGAAGCGCAGCCGATTCTCTGGGCATCTGACACTACCGAGCGGCGAATGGTAGCGATCTATTCTGGTGTAGGTATAAGATCTGAGTGGCCTACCTTAGCTGAACATCGTGGCGGAGGTAGTGTATGCGTGTATGTTGTCTAGCGTATAGCATATACACCACGCATTGATAGGACAGAGCGGGAGCAAGTCTTGGCCGTTGACCGTTACCTATGCGTAGCTTTCGTCAACACGCCATCACCACTTCAGGACGACCAGGCTCCGCCACACGTTGCATACGAAAACAGCCATAGCCATGCTCGACCATGTCCGTCTGTCCGTCCGTGGGGAGAGCCAGCAAATCAGCTTACGGGGCGGTAGCGAATGTTTCCATTATGCGTTGTCTTTATTTTTGCTAGAGTCGACAATCTAACGTATTATGGACTGCCCTACAGCAGCAGCATCAGGTAGAAGCGTTTAGCCAGCTCTGCTCCGTGGGGTGTCCGACTGAGACACTATAATTAGTCTTGAGGCTGTCCTCTGACAGATGGTTTCACGGCTCTTTTATTTCTGTATTCTTTCTCGAGGTCTATCTATATCTAGCCTTGCTGGCGCAAACTGAATTTCACGTTAGTATATATATATACATTGAGGGGGCCCACGTTGCTACCGTCATTCACGTCTCGAAAAGTTAGCCCCGATTCTAACTGACTGGTTGGCGCTGCAAGTAACACGAAACCCGGACCATTCAAGACGATGTCGTTGCCTGAAACATGAAACCCGCGGTTGCAAACTACCCGACGTTCGAACTTGCACCCTTGCCCTATCCAACCAGGCAGCCCGCCTTAACTCGTTGCTCGTTACAAGAGATTGTGCGTTATTCCTGAAGGTTACGGCAACGCAACGGCACCCTTCTCTAAATACCCACAGTATCGTGCAGCATCGTATTCGAGTGGGATTCGTGGTCGCAGATCGAAGGCTACTTCTCTTTCTTATACGTGTACCTATATGAATGGATGCATGGCATCATCCGACAATGGAATCTTCAACTCATACAGAATCCTCGTGGCGATCGTCGGCGGCATACCATCACCTCTTTCGTCCCCGGCCAGCGGCGCGCAAGATAAAGAAGAGAAGCTCGCTTCCAGCCCCAGGGCCAGCGTCGGCGTCAGCACCAGCGCTAGCACCCGCACTAGCAGCGCCAGCTTCAGCGCATCGACGCCAGGCGATAGCCAGCGCCTCTACTAGGCGGCACAGTGAGGAAGTACTAGAGAGGGGAGAGGAGCTCACTAATACCACCAGAAAACGCCACACTTTTCAGGCGAAAACTACAAATGCCATCAGCTCCAAGCCTACGCCTAGCCCATCGTGAGTGGTCCATTTTTTTTTGTGTTTTATAAATTTCCGAATGGATCCAAAATTGGATTCCCATCGTTTCCGAAATAGGCGATGGGCGAGAACCACACCCCGGTCTTCTGAGATCTTCGCCTGAAGATCTCGAAAGCCGATGCTTCCAGGGCCCACAGAACAGGGCAAATCTTAATTCCAAAGTTCTCCTCTTTCCGTCTTGCTTTCGCATACACATACTATCTCAGTCAATTACACCTGCGATGTGTAACATTGCACAGTAACTAAGTACTGTACTGCATATCCGTTTCCTTGGTCAGTGTATTGATTTGGCGTTGATTTACCTATTTTGGTCGAGAGTTCCTGGCATTATACCACTGTATGAGCCCATAAATGGACGCTAAGCAGGGCACTCAGCGGGGCCCTGGCCTTGTCCATTCAGGGGTTTAATTTCCACCCTGGAGCGCCACCTCGTGTACCTGGTTCAGGTCGTCTGCTAGTGCCAGGTACACACGCGAGCAGCCTCGCGCTATGAGCCGCTAAGCAGGTACGGCGCTGTTCTAGCAGAAGAGAATAAGGTCCTGTGAACACTCGGGTATCGGTACCATGGGATGAGTTCTTTTTTTCCCTCTTTCTAGAATGGACGGCAACAGGCTTTTTTTGATCTGTCGTCGTCTTTAGCCTGGCCTGGCTTCGCTACGCGAATGCCCACTCCTATTTTATGTGCGTCCGCATATACCTGGCAGTTCTCCTGCAAGCTCGACGAATTGCTTGCTTTGTCGCGCATGCACATATCCTTGCAGGCGTTTAGGTTAAAACGTGTTGGAAAAGGAGCCGTTTGGGGGTTGGAGTGACATCGTCCCATCCCGCGGTACATACTACGCTACTTGCACTGCACTTGTTCTCTTTTAATTCTCTAGATTTACCTAAAACCTGTGTTGATCCTCAATTTTACCCTTGCGGGTTGTTTTGCCTAGGAAGTTCGGCTGTTGTGCTAACCTCCTTTTTTTAATTGGGCCTTTTAGACTTATACAACATCAGAGGTCCTACTCCTCTGCACATGTTGCGGGCTATCGACCTAGATATGAGGACAACAACCTATTGAAACCTGAAGCTGTGCGCACTCCGGTCGGTCGTCCGAGGGCATTCATACACGGTCCTCCTGGGAGATCTGGATACCCTTCCGAGTTGTACCCTTGGCGCAGTTTTCCAGGTGCCGATTCTGCCGCGGCGATGAATCGTTCGACTTACGATGCAATGGGCCCGGCATATGCCCATAATGCGCAGCGGCCGACCAAAATGCCTCCAGCAGCGATGGCCGGCAACTATGCGCAGATTGCCTCGCAACCCACCGTCTACCAACGGCGACCCTCCACCAGCTCGAGCGTGACGAGTTCTGTTGGATCTAAAGACACCTTCGACGCGATCCTGGCATCCCCCACTAGTAGTAGGACGAGCTTCGAATCTTGGCAATCCACTTCTCGAAAGTCGGAAAATGGATGGCAGCGACCTGGGCCGATAAAACAATATAGGCGGAGGAGAGAAGAAGGCGAGCTTTTCGCCGCCCTCCCGGAGGAAGTCTTGAGTCTTATATTGCAGAGACTGAAGGAATCGCATCTGAAACCTAGCAGTCCTAGCTGTGCGACTTGTATGATGAGAGATCTGTGCTCCGTTGCCGTGTCTGCCAAGAAGCTGCTAAAGGTTGCGCGGGTAGCACTGTAAGTTACCCTGAAGTTTTAAGGAGGTGTACGAAACTAATTGAATGGCTCAGGTATGAGGATATTCAACTGGTCGGCGCGGATTCGCAAACACAGAAGAAACGCCTGAAGATCAGCTATGGATCTCGGCTAGTGCTCCTCCGCCGCACTTTGAGGTCGAATACTGGAATTGCCATCCTAGTTCGCAGTTTGAAAGCGCCCGCTGTTCCCCAGGGTGTCCATGCCGAGCAATATCAGAATCTCATCGCCTCTGTCATCATGGCTTGTCCCAATTTTGAAAGACTAGTTGGGCCCCATCAGAACTATGACTTCACATTCAGCCGGCTATTCCACGCTTTATCGACGCGGGAGCAATTGAGAGAGATGCATTGGACGCTAGAGGCATCGAAAACCCAGAGGAAACGCCGCATGTCGAACGCTGCGCCCATGTTGGATACGAAGAATCCGAATTACCAGGAGGCACCTAGCGACCTGCGACCGGAACAGGCGGAAGAGTTTAGAGAGCTTCATATGAATTGGATGAACCTCACAACACTCTCTATCCACTGCCTGCCGGGAGCTACTCTGACGCCAGTGTCACTATTACCTGATATCCTGGCAGATATATCGTCCCTTCGGAGCCTTCATTTGTCTCATCTCCCATTCACAGCATTTAACGATGCTAATCTATTATCATTACCTGCCCTTCACACTCTAACTCTGTCGCATCTTCCGGGTGTGTCTAGCATGGGCCTTTCCTCATTTGCAAGGCGTCCTTCGAGCCGGTCGATACGCAAGCTTACGCTACACCACCTAGACATAGACTCCCTTCCCACGATCGCCCAAATTCTCTCGAATCTTCGTTCTCTAGAGACATTTGCGCTTGTACAGACGCATACGCCTATCCTTCCGGAAGGCGAGATGATCTGGCTCTATCCATACCTCGCGTCTGCGACGGTCGAAAAGTTGCACTGGGATATCCCGAGTTTCGCGACCACGGCTAATATCGCCGACTCGATTCTCGCCAAGAGCATCGCCGCCTGCGGCTTTCCAGCCCTCCACACGCTGCGCACGCCCGCTGATCCGGAGGGGATATTTCAGGCCCTCTGCAGACCGCTTGAGAAAGTTGACCTAGCTAGTGATAAGTATCGCGGGCTCATAGCCAAGGCCGGCTCTTCGCGCCCGAAGAGTCCGCCCGCGACGCCAACAACACCGGGCACGCCGCGGACGCCCGGCAGCGAGACCTCGAAGTCGCCGTTCGGGCTGAAATTCCCCATGGACGACCAGCTATTCCCTTCCAAGGTTTCCAGCAACCTGGCGAATGCCCGGCTCGAGGCACAGCACCGGTTGGAAGCGGCGCGGAACGAGCCTCGGTTTACGTTCAACCTTGTGGACGAGAACGGGAAGGTGCTTGAGACGAAGAAGATAGGCGGATTCATTGGCGAGATTGGCTCGCCTATTAACTACTGCCTCATGCCTGATGCCGGCGCGGTGGATGAGAATGGCGGGCTCGTGGAGATTCCAGATCTACTGGGTGACGGCGGCGAGAACCTCAAGGATGGCAACCGAGAGGGATGCACCGGCCGCTGGAATACGTTCAGCGGCGCCGTGATCGACAAGAAGGACCGCGAGCGCTGGTGGCATACCGAGCGGGGACGGTGGAAGTCCGTCGAGCTCTGAAGGAAAGAAGGATATGGATATGAAGGGTACACGGTGAACAAGGAGCAAGGATGATGCTAGGAAACCTTTTAATGTCGACTTATTAATAGTATAATGAACACAGCTGCCCAGGAGCTTGCATGATGGTGGGACGACGACAGCAGATGATATTGTATACTTCGCTACGCCGTCTTGGGCTGGTTGGCATATGAAAAGGTTTTGGATAAAGGAGGAAAGACACTATTGTTACATTAATCGTTTATGTTTAGTTATACCCCGGGCTATCATACTACCAGGAGGCAGTAGGTAGCACCAGCTTTAGGTTTTTGTGTACATGAATAGTATATTTATTCGATTCTACCTATGAGACGTGTGTGATAGGAGAGTGTGCGTTTCTTGTACCAGAAGCTCGTTACCTCCGAGTGCGTCGGTGTTTGGAGGTGAAACTCGGCTATTAGCGGGTCTAATCAGCGAGCAAGGTCCGGTCGGCATTGGCTCGACGTCATAATCCGAGCCGCGATAAAAGACCGTAGGCCAAAGATTAGAAATATCTCGACATAACAAAAACCTCGACACTACTGAGCACCAAGCGTCTCACCCCCCTCCTTCCTTCTCGTGGAAGCTGCGCAACCCGGCATTTGGATACAATCTAGAGAACCAGAAATATGCGGCCGTCTATACTCCCTGCGAGGCAGGCGACTCGCCTCTGTGCCTTCTGCCAACAGCAGCAGCAACAACGGCGCATCACGACGGTGCGCGGCTTGCAGGCTCCCTCGGCGCAACGGCACGGCAACTCGAACCTACCTTTCGCCGCGAAATCTCAGAGCTACATACCCCATCCATCGAAAAACATAGCAAGGCGGCCATTCACCAACACCGCGCGCGTGCAAAGCAGCCAGCCCGATCCCAGCGCAGACGCAGACACAGCCTCCGCAAACACCACCACGAAGCCCCGCGTCCCGCAAACGCACTACGAGTTCTTCCCGCGTACACTCCCCGCGGGTCCCCCGCCCGCCGGCCCCTTCGCAATCGACGTGCGGGCGCTCCGGCGGGAATTCCTCGGCCTACAAGCCGGCGCACATCCGGACCTGCACCCATCGCACCTGAAAGCGCGCGCGCAGGCGACGTCGGCGCGCATCAACGAGGCGTTCCGGACGCTCGAGAGCCCTTTGCTCAGAGCACAGTACATCCTGTCCCTGCGGGGGGTCGACGTCGCCAACGACGAGCGGGCGAAGGTCGACGACCCGGAGTTGCTGATGCTGGTGCTCGAGACGAGGGAGTGCATCGAGGAGGCGGAGGAGGAGAGCGATCTGGAGCGGCTGGCGATCGAGAACGAGGAGAGGATTCTTGAGAGCGAGGATAGGCTGCAGGAGCTGTTTGCGCGGGATGATATCGAGGGCGCCAAGGGAGAGGTGGTGAGATTGAGGTATTGGGTTAATGTGAGGGAGAGTATTAAGAATTGGGAGAAGGGGAAGCCGGTTGTTTTAGAGCATTAGGTTCGTTCGGTGCTGTCTGGATGGATGGATGGAAAGGGGGAGAGCGGTGATGTGATAGAATGTGTCTAAGACCGTGTATTACTGCCTGCCCTGGGCCTTAGGGGATCGTGGGAGCAACGCCTTGGGGATAATGAGGCCGGTTATGTTGCCTCAATCACCAGAGCTGTGGGATCTGTGTATATTGTAGACAGCCTGGACTCACGTATAGAATGTTTGAGCTGTGCGTTCTCTTTCCCCCTCCAACATGCGTTTTATAAGGTTGCCCTGGAACGGTACGTGTCTAACTGCTATATTGAGACTACGTGTTTAATCGATATTGATGATTCTGCTACCTTGATCGCTTTGGGTAGCAGCAATATAGATGTCATCGGGGTTAGACAGATTTCGACATGATGTTTTTGATAAATTATACCCTCGACACAGCAAATGACAGCACTATTCACATCTCAGGTCCCGAAGTTTTTGGAACCTTGTATCTAAATCATCCATTATCACCCCATTGTCATTTAGCATATTCACATACAATGTATGTATCATTACAACTTCTCAATTCTCATAGAATTACTGAGGTTGAAACCGAGCATATAACCAAGAGCCCGGTAGTTCGGTACCTATCATATATCATAAATAGCACACACCTTATGTACCTTCAAAGATTGTACTGGTGGGGAAAACATGTTGAAAGATGCATTTGGACCTCGGCATCAATACCATTTGTTTGCATGTCTTGGATAGAGCAGGGCTTAGAGAGACATACCAACTGACGTCAAGGGTGCGCTCGGGTACCGGTGTCTCAATTTCTTCGACGCACCTCGTCCCAACATACATATGTAGTATTGCGCCGACTGGCTGACTTATGCCTAGACTTCCTACCTCCTAACCTACCTGAGTAGATAAAATACTTGTTCCCTTTACTCCACCGCGACCGCGGCTGGCACGCCGCCTTCGAGTAATTGCTCCGAGTCCGTTAATCATGTCTTCGGACGGTGCAGACGTGGGCTTCATCTCCTTTGCCGAAGCGACGCGCGTCGACAAGTTGGACTCGCACACGTACAAGGTAGACCTTAACCATGTCTTCAGCATCGGGGCAGGTTAGTAGCGGAATGCGCGCTTGTCTCCCAGCCTAGGAGTCTATCTTTCTCGAAATCTTGACGTTAACTTCTGTTACCTATATCTAGTACCCAACGGCGGTTATGTGGGCTCATGCATGATCGCGGCCGGCAACGCCCATCTCTCCTCGCGCGGCCAGCCTGACCTGCTCACCGCACACTTCGAATTCCTCGCGCAGACGGCCGCCGAGCCCGCCGTCATCGTGATCGAAGATGTGAAGCCGGGCCGACGAATGTCCACTCTCCACTTGACTCTCTGGCAAGGCGGGCTCTTACCACATGCCCCCTGGATCACGCCTTTGGTCTCGCGACGTGCCGTGCTCACGTACGCGACCTTCACGAACCTGCGGGGCTTGACCGGTATGTCAGAGACGACGGGTTACGAAGCGACCTCGGCTGCCGCGCTTCCTAACCTGCCTGATTTCGAGATGCTGAAAACCAAGGATGCCGACTCGTCCTGGCAGCTGTCGAGGCCGCCCAAGGGCTCTGGATCCTGGCGCTCTCTAAGGAATTGGAAATTCTACCTCCCTCGTGCGGGGCCTTTGACGCTCGGTGTGCTGGACATGGTAAGCGGCTATTTTTCAATCAGCTCTCACGCCGTTAGTGCTCTCCTCATAGGTCTTGATATACGAGGATCCTTAACTCTATGGGCGCAGCGGAATACGTTTTCAACGACATCGTGACAGAAGCTAACGAACCATTCTAGTGGATCCGGACGGCGAGCGGCGAAAACATTACGTCGGGGGCCCTGGCATACGTCGCGGACTCGTTTCCTTACAATCTCCACGCCTTCCTCCCGGCGTCGCCAGACGACGGGGCAGAGCAGGCCCGGCGGGACGGCGAACGCAAAACTCTCTGGTTCCCGACGCTTGTGATGAACCTGGACATGAAAATGGCGCTGCCGGACGAAGGTGTTGAGTGGTTGGCTGTGCGAATCACTTCAAAGCAAATCAAAAATGCCGTGTTTGATCTCGATATAACCATAAGGAACGTGGATGGTGAGCTGGTGGCCCTGAGCCACCACGTTGCTATGATTGTGGATATGGGAAGAAACATTGGGAAATCTTCACCCAGCTCTAGTTTGTGAGAGGTAGTATAAACAAGCTGTTATAAGTACCTACTTACAATCTTGAATCCGGTGAGCTCAAGAATGCTTCGTATCACTCGAAAATCCTGTCCTAAAATGTACAGCCATAAGAAAAATACATTAAACGATGTGGTTGCTATTCGGTAACACCTGTTACGGGTTTAAGATATGTTATTTACATTATTATGATAGATCCTGACACCCCCTTATCTGTATTTCCACTTCCTTAGAGGATATTCCTGAAGTCAAGAGTCAAAACCGGGTGCATCACGCTCAGCTCTCTCTCTCTCTGTGTGTTTGTGCGTGTGTTGACTAGGCTTTATCTCTTCAATGTGAAATGTCTTATAAATGTCGATCAATACGAGTCTTCTAGTATGTAAAGAGGGGTGCTCCTGTAGAGACTGGATGCGTAGATTACTGGCTTTTAAATTCAGCACGGCGATTACTAACTCATAAGATAATGACTTTGTCACTTGAACGCTACCAATAAAGCTATCGCGGTCTAGGTTTGCAGCACCTTTCTCCTCGCTGTTATGAAGGCTCTCTCTGACAGTGTTGAGACGTTCCAAGAAGTCAGGCTATATGGGGCTCGTGGTTATGGAGACTAGTCTTTTACTTTTAAGGTACCTAGCAGCCCAACATCTCTCGGTAGCAGTAGATACAGTTGTAGATGTCGTCGTGGAAAGGCGAAATGATCCGTGGCTTCGATACGTAGCTTTGCCTTCGCTCGAAGGCAAAGTGGGACATGGCAACGAAGGAGAGCTCTTCTAACTAATTACATCACTCTAGGTGCCGAGCTACCCCTGATTCAATCTCCGAGTAAACATCGGGTGTGATTATACGAGTTGATTATCTTCACAAGCTTCATTCGTAAGAAAAAGAAAAAAAAAAAAAAAAAAAAAAAGAACCCTCTGACCAAATACTCCGTTCTACTTGTAACATCAATATGTCACTCAACTTCCAACATAATCTTCAAGTATTTTCACTACCTTCGTATGATTTCCCTCAAGCGCATATTGCAGCGGAGTCTTCCCGCTATGATCTACTGTGTTACAGTCTACGCCGAGCCCCCTAACTAGGAAGAACACCACGGGCGCGAAGCCTCGCTGGGCTGCGATGTGTATGATCTGCCGGCCTTTGTCGTCTGCAGCCTCGACGTCGCAGCGCGGGAGCAGCCAGCGGAGAAGGCGCTCGACGTCGGCCTTGTCGATGGGTGCCTCAGCCGCCGCGAAAAGAACCGTCTGTCCGCTCGCGTCGCGGCTGCTTGGGTCTGCCTCATAGCTAAGCAATAAGCGCACAAGTCTGAGGCTTCCCGACCGCGCCGCGACATGCAAGCTGGACTCCCGTCGCTCGTCCTCGGACAGGATGGAAGGATCGGCTCCCCTCTGCAAGAGCAGCTTCAGCAGCTCGTACGCTTCAAGTTCAAGTTCTGGGTTGCTGGCTAGCTGCAGCGCCGTGTGGAGCACCGGTACTCCTTGCTCGTTCCGGCAGTTAGGGTTTGCCCCATGATCTAGGAGGCAACGGGCCACCGCAGTCTTGCCTTTGCCAATGGCATGAATTAGGGCTAGCTCAAGAGTACCGTAGGGCGCCACCCCGTTTTTTCGTGAGGATGTTTTATAAAATAGTATATACTGGTTACAGTGTTAGCTTTTCGGCCACCTAACATAATCCAGTTATATTTCCGACCGAGATAGTAGATAGCTTAATCAACCAAAAATAATAACAGGCAACTACGGGTACTTTTTAGCAGTTAAAGAAAGTACGACCGAAAAAGATAACCAGAAAAAAATAATTTTGAAATAGTTATTTCGATCTATTAGTAGAAATAGCTGTTATTTCTACCTACGAAGAATTTGCGAGCCAGAATAACACCTGGTATCCTAAACCTCGTACCATCAACTAGTTACAAAGCGAAATTCTTCTACAGGGGTCAACTGAGTCCGGTGTAGTCAGTCTGCCTAACATCCTCTCAAAAAAAACCCCTGGCGCGCTACGGTAGGACTTCCTTCTTCCCGTTGTTCTCTGATACAACTAGCGTAGTATTTAGCCAGGCCGAGGACATTCTTAAGGTCCGCATCGTTGTAATACTCCTCACAAAATTTCTCGAATAAAACGGCGAAGATGCCATTACGGCTTTCTTCTATCGCGTGATCCATGGGCGTTTTCAATGCACTGTCCCGGGTAAGCGGGGAAGCGCCACCTTGGAGGAGTATGCGGACGTCGTCTTCGAACCCCCCCTGAACCGCTTCATGAAGCGGTGTGAAGCCTCTCTCGTCTATATCGTTCACCTCGGACAACTTAAAGTCCAACCAATTGCAAACTAGGCTCACAATACCTAGCTTGGAGAGGATATGGAGTGTTGACATGGATGATACCCATGAGAATGATTCCTGCCAACTCAAAGTTCTGGCGGTCGGATCCTTACCGAGATACATAGGTAATAATACCAATGCTGAGAGTTTGTCGCGGCTGGAAGCGAAGTTCCCTATAAGACAGAGCATCTCTTGATGGTCAGTGTTGACAACTGTAGGCTGGAGCACTTCCTCAGCGCTGTTTGCGGCGGCGGGGTTAGATACGGCTTCATACCCAGTCTTCTCGTGGCTATTCGCTGTACTTGTTGAAGTTGGATCACCCTCTGGCTGCTGCATGCGCGTAGTTTCCGGATAAGACTGTGAAGGCTGAGATACCGTATCAGGGGTCGGTGAAAATGACGGTGACGACGATATCAGTTGCCACGAATCTCTACAATATGCAGTCCACGCCATGACTGCATGAGCGAGAAACGGGTTTTGGCCGAGGCGGCTCTCTACACTCGATTCCAATTCCAGATCAGCTGCCTGGATATTGAGATCTAGCTGATGTTGGAGACAGTAAAGGGCAATTTGCCTCTTGAGGTAATAAGGCATGAGCTCGGGGAATGATTGCACCCATTCCTTGCTCCAGATTTTTTTCACTTCCTCCCTCACCATTTCCGATGACAAATGGACTAAATTATTACCGTGGTCAATATTAACAAGCCCATTGAGGTAAACAAATGCTTTAGGCACGTAGTCGGGAGATATAGATGCAGTACGTGAGATGAAAAAGCGGCTGGAGAGGTTAGGCAGCGCCGTCTCGAGCGCCGGCACCGACAGCGGGGCCGGAGCAATTGATAGCCACACCAAGATCAAACTCCGTAGGAAACCCTCCGGCCTCTGTAGGTCTATGCCGAGTAGTATCTGGCGGGTAGCCTCTCGTAGCCCAAAGGGATTAGATTTCAATCGCATCTCCCATTTCATTCTGGACATCGGGCTAATCTGAAGCTTCGGGTTAATGCTGAATCCAACTTTTGAAGACCAATTATTCAATGGGCGATCACTCGGGGCAGCACTGGTACTAAGGGCGTATAAATAGGCCAAGGGAAACCTAGAAAGTGAATGACAGGTTAGCTTGGCACCAAGACGGACCAAATTGGACTTACAATCCTCGTGAATGACGCGCTATGGCCTCGGATAAGTCCTCAAGTTGAGACTGTATTCGAAGGTTATCGTCCCCGTCTGTAGCGCGAATTGCGAGGCCGTCTGGACCTCGCAGGCTATTCGAATCTCGCAGATTATTTAGAATAGAGTTCACGTATTGCCGAATATCGTCCGAATTGCTGGGGTGTTGTATTTCTACTTGAATGTCAGGGCTGAACAGGTCGGCGTGGTCCAACAGCCCACGGCTTGTGAGGAACAATTTGCACCAAGACGAATTAAGTGTGCGAAGGATGGAGAGGAAGTCGTTCACGTTCTCCATGTTTGCCTCGTCCAAAGCGTCGAGGATGATAAAGACAGGCGACTGCATGCTTGAACAGACTTCCACGAGGGCACTAAGCAAAATACTTAGTAGGCCACTTGGCTGATTCTCTACTTGAGTTTGATTGTTGACTGGTTTGCCTGGCTGTGAGCCTGTTACACTTGTAGCCTCTGGAAGATGCGAGCCGAACTCTTCAGCTTTTGCTTTGCCTTTGGGAAACCCTCCAGTCGTTACTTGGGGCATGACTGAAGGTGTTAATGAGTTTCTGGACGGGGAACCGCAATTGGTTCGTAGGGAAGTTGCATGTACGTCTGACTCTAGTAGAGGGGTTCCAGACTCATTCATCTCTCTAGGGTTACTATGAGTAACAGGACTGCCTGTCGTACGCTTTTCCTCCTCCCGAAGCTTATCGATACTAGCAAAGATAGTTGACGACGAAGACGTATGCTGCAAGTCGCAAAGTTGGCTTAGAAGGCTGATTGCAAGCCCCTCCGCTGACTGCACAAAGCCCTGCCCAAGATAGTAATAGGCGTACACGTTGCCAGTGTGCTCAAGTGTGTCGATGACTTGTGACCTTAAGAACTGAGGTCAGTTAGAGGTCGGGACAAGCGGGATAAATAGAGTCTAACGTAATAATGCTTTTGCCCACGCCCGATGGGCCTCGACAGTGGAATACTCGAGGCCCCTTACGACCTCCAAAGAGCCGTTTATCCCAAAATTCAGAGCTACTAATAAACCACTCGCAGGTACCGTTAAGCCGTTCCTTGCTGTGATATTTGTGCCGATTTACATTGGACTGGGGAGAGTCTCGAAAAGGGATAAAGCGTTGATTAATGAAAGGATAAATTCGGTGGGGTTGGGTTCTAATGGGCTTATTCAGAGTCGCTTGAGCTCGTTTTCCGACATTTCGCTTTCCCTCAGACCGAGCGTATCTAATATAAGAAAAATACGGTTAGTTTTCCGCGTGTATATGGTTCCAGGCAAGTGAGTGATACGATGGATGGTTGGCGGCTTCAAAACGAGCTAGCTTTTGCCGGCTAGATTCAGCCTTCTGTTGTAAATCCTGGGTTTCCGCGAGGTAGACCTTTTGGAGGAACGCGGTAAGTTTGATGGACGGCAGCAGTGGTTCCAGCGTTTTTGACAAGGCTTTACACTCGTTCTGTGTCTCCTCTAAAGCACCCTTGATCTTGTAGTGCTTCGAGCGTAGTGGGAAGGAGGTCCGGTAGATTAGAGAGTTGTGAAAGGAAGATCGAAAGGCGGCGAGCTCGAGTTGGAAATGCGCCAGGGACGCGCTGAGGCCTTCAAGCTCAGAGACCAGGTCGGAATAGCTGCCCGCAAACGGTTGATCGGCTGGCATTTCTAGAAAGAGGGAGGTCAGAGCTACTTGGCGGTGGCTCACGTGCTGTTGGACCTTTTCGAGAGTCGCTAGGAACTCGGATTTGGGCAGTAGCGATATTAAATCTCTGATCAGTTCTTGGATGGAGTTAAGTGTCACGGTAAGCCACTTCGCAAGGGCTGTGGTCACGGGGGCAACATCCGAAGAATCTGCGGCCTTTGGGGGGATAGCATCGCACTCAGCCATAGCTTCTGGATGTATTAAAAACAATACTTCGCACGCCCGTTTGTTAGAATAATGAGAAGACCAACGTCAAAGATGATATGAAGGCAGGATTCTGAGATTTCTGCAGTGAGAACGTTTTTATCACGCGTAAAAGCCACAACAAGCAGCCATAACAAATGGGATAAATGATACTGCGGTACGAGTAGCGAATTGCGCTTTTGCGATGGAGGCACCTAGGGTCCCGCGAACATCCCCCCTTACACAGGCACATGATCTCGATGAGCTTGGCCATGTACGAGAAGAGCAGCCAGCTGGGCTCATGGACGCGGTGGATGCGATAGGGGTTGCGGGAGTGGTGATGTTGTGCACCGCGCCCGATGAAGGTCTCCATGTGGTTGAGGCGTACCCAGCTAACACGGCGAGTCGAACCAGTTTGACCGCGCCATGGATATGACGCCCAACTTGTATGACTATCGCATCCACGCTACCAACATCGCCGTTGGCACAGGCTAAGCTTTCTTATCCTCTCCTGCCGCCGTCTGGAGATGGAGGGACAAAAACAAGGGCATGAGAAATGAAGCCCATGGCTGTGAAGGCAAAATTCAAGCAAACCACGGATGCGGACCAAAGCTTCAAGTACATTCATTCACCTCGGTGAGTTTTGCAAGATTGGCAAACGACCAACACCACTGGATATAGAAAGCATTGTGCGGGAAGAATTTGGCAAGAATAGTCTGATATACGACTATAACTAGGGCTTTAAAGCAAAAGAAATAATAAGGATTGCTTTCTAGAAGAGTTTAAATAGTTAAAAGTTGTGTCGAAATATAAATAACTACCTAGGTATATAAAACTAAGGCTACGCCACGACTTATACAAGTTGCTGGGTGGGTTTTCTGGCTGCTTCCTTAGCTTCGTAGCTTTGCACTGAGCTAACTACCTAGGTAGGTAGGACGAACCCACCTAGAGCTGCCACCTTTCATAGCTGGAGACCCTCCCCTGCTACACTAGTATATATATGCTGTATAATCGCGTTATTTTTAACGCTTACTTATTCAATAGGCAGCTTATACTACTAAGGTATAACAAGTATAAAAGCTTTAAGTATGCTTAATTAATTTTTAATACCGATGGCTTTAAAAGTATACATTAGATTTAGTTACAATAGGTACGAAGTAAATAGGTAGGTATTTCTTGTAAGTTTACTCTCTAGGGTTGTCGCAGGATCGCTGAGCTAAGTAGTCCTGAATGGGGTGGCAGGGGAGGGTCTCCAGCTTTGAAAGGTGGCAGCTCTAGGTGGACTCGGTAGGACAGCCTAAATCGACCAGGTACAAAAAGTCCTGCCTTCATTTTGTACTTCCCTCAAGAAACTTATCTCAAATAGTAACGTTAGATTTTCTAAGTACTTCGTGCTCCATACTTGAAATCCTCCAGTCATGAGGCAGTCATTAAACTAAACGGGCAGCGGTAAGGGTCTCTAGCTTAAAGGCCAGAATCAGCCCCATACCCCACTAATCACATCACTATACTCGAGCTACCCCACATTACCTAAGTATCTAAACATCGAGTTACCTCTGCAAGCTTCATTCGTAAACACTTACTTGTACAATCAAGACCAGGATAGGAAAAGAAGCCATAACAAATATCCCTCGCCGTCCCCCACATCATCCTTTGCGCACACCCTCTAATCCGAACCGAACCGAACCGAACCGAACCATTGTGTGTGAGCGTCGAGGAGCCAGCCAGTCTCTATCCCTGGACTTGCTTGCGTCCGACATTTTACACTCCACCTCAGCCTCCCATGCTCTGAGCCGTTTCCAACAAAACCAAACCATGGCGAGCCCACAGATAAGCCAGCTCTTGGCCGCGGCCCAGGCAGCCGACGACCAAGCCGCGGCCTACGACGACCTGCTCAGCAGCCTCAAGTCCGTCTCGACGGCCAACACGCTAGCCGCCGACATGAAGGCGATAGTGGGGGCCATGTTCTCTAACGATCTACGCGTGGTGACCTTGCGGGCGGTGCTCGAGCGCTTCATCGGCGTGCTGCGGGAATTCAGCCAGCCAGACCTGATCATCGAGGTGGGCCAGCACGCGCTGGACAAGATTGCGGAGCCGCCGTCGACGGCTACGTTCCTGGACCAGGCGGCGGCGATCCGCACGCTGATGGGCGACGCGCACGAGAGCAACGAGGACTTCCTCGAGGCCGCGAAAGTGCTGTCCGAGATCCCGCTCGACGCGGCGCAGCGGAAAGTGACCAACGACGAGCGCGTGGGGGTCTGGGTGCGCATCGTGCGCAACTACCTCGAGGTCGATGACACGACGTCGGCCGAGACGTACCTCAACAAGCTCAAGAACGTCATCTACACCGTGTCGGACCCGATGCTGAACCTGCACTTCCGCCTCTCGCAGGCCCGCATCCAGGACGCCAAGCGCGAGTTCCTCAGCGCCTCCTCCGCGTACCACGACATCTCCTTCTCGCCCGCCGTCTCCGAGGACGAGCGCCTCTACACCCTCGCCATGGCCGCGCGCTGCGCCATCCTCGCCCCCGCGGGCCCGTTGCGCAGCCGCGCCCTCGGCCGCCTGTACAAGGACGAGCGCGCCGGCGGCCTCGCCGAGTTCGCCATGCTCGAGAAGATGTTCCTCGACCGCCTGCTCGCGCCCGCCGAGGTCGACAAGTTCGCCCAGGGCCTCGCCCCGCACCAGCTCGCCACCACCTCCGACGGGTCCACCGTCCTCGCCAAGGCCGTCGTCGAGCACAACCTGCTCGGCGCCTCGCGGCTGTACAGCAACATCGGCTTCGAGGCGCTCGGCGTGCTCTTAGGCCTCGACGCCGCGCGGGCCGAGGACACCACGGCTAGGATGATCGAGCAGGGCCGGCTGGTCGGCCGCATCGACCAGATTGAGGAGGTCATCTGGTTCGAGCACGGCGAGGCGTCCGGCGAGAAGGGGAGCGGGCGCGCCGAGGTCAGGGTAGGCAAGGAGATGCGGCGCTGGGACGCGAATGTGCAGGGCCTAGCCGAAGAGGTCGAGAACATCACGAACGCTCTCCAGCGGGAGTTCCCTGAGTTTGTCGCTGCCAATCTGGTGGTATAGATAGACGGAAAGAAGAGAAAGCGAACTGGGTTACGAATAACGTAATCATATAATGGCATGACGGGATAGGGCTACAACGGCATTGCTCGGTAGAGTCGGGCTCGGACCGGATGTACCGCAGAAAGAAAGAAGGCCGTTGGTAACGAGGAACATGATCAATCATAGTTTGCACAATATGGCGTTAGGGGGTCTGTCTAGGTTTACAGCAGAGCAGAAAAGCATCGGAACATTGGTATTCCGAAATCAATAGAGCGTGGGATAACGCCATTAGTAGTCTTTGCTCAAGAGGGAAAATAGAGAGAACATCGCAAATTCTATTGATTTAGTCGAGGTCCTTCTTACGAACTACAATATAGCCCTGGCTCAAGAGCCGCGGGTCGCCCATCTCTTCCTCGAAAATCAGACTCTCGATCGCCTTGCGCTGCCTCGCGTCCGACACGACGCTGCTGATATCTGTGCCCTGCGCCTCGGCCAGGCGCAGGATTCGAACCAGGGCGTCGCCGATCTTTTCGCCCATGAGGTCGTAACCCGCCGCTTGCAGGTGCACGCCATCTGGATTCCAATATTTGGCCCGATCCTCCGGGGTCATGTTATGATAGGGCAGTTCCTTGAAGAGGTCGAAGTGGAAACTGGTCTATATGTCAGTGCAGGAAGAAGGCGAAGTGATCGTGTGTAAGAATGGACGAGCACAAGACATTAAATTGCCAGTGTAATACATGTGGCATAGAATAGGATCGTGCATCTGAAAGAGCGCAAGGGAAGATCACCCACAAGTTCTCCTTCTCCTTCTCGTAGCCCCTGATAAAATCATTGACCTCGCCACGTCTCTCTATGATGACGGGAAATTTCCCTTGAGTCTCTGGTATCGTGAGCGCTAGAACTTTACTCCCTTTTGATAGCGGAATGTCCCAGACGCGCTTTAGGCCCTCGATGATGACGTCTGCTGTCCTGCCCCACCCGAGGTCACTAGGTAGGCAAACGACTTGTTAGATAGGTCTAGGAGTAAATAATGTGCGACAGTAAGGCTGTCACGAAGTCGAAATAAAATAAAATTACTCTATAACTGAGAAGAGGGGCCACGTACTTTGTCCCACCCAGAACAATTGTCCAGTCGTATGGGTGCTCCGCTAGCGTCCCTAAGATAACATTATGTGAGCTATGCAACTATTATATCTTGGGTTTCAGTAAGAAATGATCTGAATAATTCTAGATGTTTCACGAGAGGAATAAGAAAGACGACGATGGAAAGGGGAGGGGGGCATGATCGTGGGCCGTAGAGAGATGCCCAGTTTTAATTCAGCCCGGCGCCGGAACGAGAGGCGGCACTTCACTTACAGCTCATCTGCATTCTACTAAGGTACTGGCCCGTTGTCACGAGGTCACCTGGCATTCCCTCGACCTCGTGCTCGATCGTGCGTCCGGGGAACGCCTCCTCGATCTTATGGACTAACCGGTCGGCATACGGATTATCTATCGGATATCCACAGGTAAGGGAATCGCCAAAGCACAGGATGCGCAGGGGTGGCTCGGCCGGGGCCTTGGTGGATTTCCTAGCACGGCCCGCCATGGTTCTTTTGTTTCCTGATCTATCGCGGCGTGCTTTGCTTACAACTGAGCGGAGGCTGTGGAAGAGGGTGCGCATCTAGCGGTTGTAATGACAAAGTCCCTTGACTGGACTGATCGAGTCCACAAACAGACCAGAGTGTTGGCGTAGTGATAAACTTGTGGACGGCCCTCTCTTCAATGTAAACAAACCAGCCAAAGAGAGCGAGCGAGAGAGCGAGGGATGGATAAAAGCGACTGTGTCACCGAGATGCCCCGTCGGAGTGGCGGCTGACCCGGACAATCTACTTATCTCGCGTGAGCAGTGAAGACGTTGCTCAAACGCGGCCCCGTAGAAGCGTCTCTTACACCCGGGGACCTTTCTTAGGGAGATCTAGAGTCTGTCTACCGGAGGTACCAAACTAAGCCGTAGCAGAATGGTATATACCTAAAAAAAAAAAAAAAAAAGGCAAAGGGGAGCCGTAGATGGTAACCAACAGAAGAAAACCACTATGAGCGAAGACCGGTCCGAGCTGAACGAAAGGTCCAATAAAATAAGATAGAATAAAAAGAGCCCCTCCTAAGACCAAAACAAAAAAATAAACAAGTGAGCGTCGAGGCCCGAAATCTAAAGCTTAATTAAGTCACAAGCAGGTATCATCTGTAAGAAAAGACGAAGGCGGGAAGTTGTTTGGAGTTGATGCGCGCCGCGTGCATGCGTTTCCAAGGCCTAGGATGACTTGCTCGCCTGCCCGCCTCTGCCTGGACCTGTAGATAACTAGTTGCGTCACAACCTAACATGCCTAGGTACCTGACACAGATATCGATAAGGCTAAAACGTGGGGTAGACTGATAAGAACCTTTAGGTACCAATTTGCCTAGCGCAAACTGAGGTACGTACATGTACCTGAAGATAGGTCTCCCAGATGCAATACCTTACTTGACTACTAGCCTGGACAAGTATTACATACACGCGTGCGGTGGAGGAGTAATTCATAGGCTCTTGAAGGTTGAACAAAGCAAAAAGCATCGAAATTTATTCTAAAACCACAATAACCAGCCGTAGTCATGCTGTCCCATACCCTATGAGTCCAGGGGATAGAATGTGAGGTCTACACGACCAAAGCACCACTATATGCTTGTTCCCAACCATGCAAATTAGTCATTATGTATCATGCAATGCTACCCTTGCGACCTACAATCGACTAGTCGCAGAACACTGTCATCGAAACATCCCCGAGTTTCGCGAATATGTGCTTATGTACAGTTGGCTAACACCTCTAAAAGGCTTGTCCGTGATAATACGGGTTTTGTCCGCGGCCCATGCCAGGACCGTTAGGTCCAGGCGAGAATGCTGGCGATGGCGAGAACTGGCCTTGCGGAGGCATGAAGCGTGGATCCATATTACCCGGGGGCGGTGATCGAAAACCACCAGAGCCAGGCATCCGGTTTCCTTCAAAGCCTTGTTGTCTAAATCCCATGTTCGAATACATTCCGGCTGGCGGGGGTGGTTGTTGGTATTGCTGGTACATCTGCTGCTGTTGCTGCTGCTGCTGCTGCTGTCGCTGAATAGCGTTCTGAGCCGCCTGACTGGTCCAGCCCTGTTTCATTTGTTCCCGTTCCCGTTCACGCACTTGGATTGCTCCCACAAGTCCTCCACCGGCTTGTGGGGTATTTTTATTTCCCGCCATTTTGATCAGAGGTGACCCAGTTACGCGTGATACGTGCTCTTGTTCACGGGCAGACAAATGCGACTCGCCTTGGTATTGTTGCCCACCTAGAACCGCGCCTGCACCGCGGGATCCTGGCCTCTGCAGCAACTCTCCGGATCTTGGGCGTTGCAGAAGTTCTCCGGCACCCCGGGAACTCGGACGCTGAAGAAGCTCACCGGCTCCTCGAGAACTTGGACGTTGTAAAAGATCATGAGAACTATGCCGCGAGTGTGCGGTTCCGATGTAATCTTTGTCTTGGCTACGACCGAGTGGGGGAGTCGGCGTACCAGCACGATAACCAGAGAGATTGTTACTTGATGAATGCCGATGATGACCGTACGTGGGCGTTGCGGCTGCTGCCCTTTGTTGGACAAACTCCTCGGCTGAGAGACCAGGGCCACCCGAACCAGGTGAGCCGGCAATTGCACCTGCTGGCTGCCAAATTACACTCTTACGTACATTTTCTTCCGAATCTTGCCTGGCATGCGAAGCGTCCGAGATGGGCGGCCTCCGTGAGGGTGCGGCGGCGGGTGAGTGGGCCCTGGGGTCGGATGAATTCAAAGTTTGTGGGGCTCCAACACCGCTTGGAGATGTGAGATCCCGTGGTGCTACGGCATAGTTGAGAGTCGGGCCAAAATCGATGCCCGGAATTTCGAAGCTAGACTTGCCGGTCCCTGGAAAATCCTCTGGGGCCCCTATTGTCTTTAACACTCCAGCTCTGGGTCGCTCAACGGACGTCGAAGTCCCGGTCGAAGGTCGAGAACTGGCGTAATCAGGACTAGACGTAGACGCGCCATCATCATATCGGCTGCTGGCTTGACTGGCCATCGTGTCGTAACGCCGAATACCTACTTGAGGTGTAGGGCTGCCTACGTTCTGACCTACGTTCTGAGGACGAACTTGTCCAAATCCTTCGGCATCTATCCGATGACCAGTAAAACTTCCACTGGCTGCTGATTCTGTTACTGGAGTTGCGCTGTCTATTCTGGGCCGCTGTTGAAGGCTGTCTGAACGGGCTGGTAAAGGCTTTCTGTGTATGGGTGGCGAAGTATTCAAGGGAGGTAACGGTTCCCCGCGATCGCGGGGAGATCGGGGACCGCCTCTTCCGCCGGGCCCAGGGGGACCTGGTTGGTACCCGCCAGACATGCCTTGAGGTCCGTTACCAGGATAACCGCGGCCAGGCGGTGGCATACCGGGAGGTGGGTAACCGCGGCCTCTACCTGGTGGTGGCATACCAGGCGGCCCTGGTAACGGGCCAGCGGGTGGTGGACCACGATAACCTAGGTTATGATTACCTTGGGGGCCATAATTGGAGGGACCCGGTGGCCGGTTTCCTGTGGCCGTGCCTGGCCTTGAGGTTGGAGTTTTTGGCCTCGAAGTCGGAGTCTTCGGCCGAGGGGTAGGAGTTGGTCCGCGGGAACCAGGTTGGGTACCCATTGCTGTATTGAACGGGGATCGTGATCGTTGTGATGTCGGGTCTATGTCAGGTAGGGGCACACTAGGAGACCGCGGGGAGTCTTTCATTAGAGCTTCATGAGACCCAACGTTAGCAAGGATCCCCGTGTTGCTGGCGTGCGAATGTACCGGAAATGGACCACGTTGGTCGGGATTCTGGCGAGACGCTTCTCTCTGCTCCTCGCTGTTCCTCTCACTATCGGTTCCCCATGCGTCTTGGTTTACAGGCATGTTACCAGCTTTAGCGAGCTGCCTTAGTGTATTGAGGGACAGCCGGCTGTTAGCACGGCGCATTTCCGGGGAGTGATATGGTCGATTTTGGGGCTTGTCTCCAGGTGCATGGGAGAATGTGGGCGGCTGGGATACTGGCTCTGGTGTCTGCATCCTCCGCATGCCGTCAAAATCATTGAGAGGCGCCTCCATCCTCTCCTCATCCGAGCTCGCTGGGTCTGAAGCCGCAAAATCGGACACAAAAGGATGCGTGGGATTAGGGCCAAATCTAGGGCCTGGGTTCGCGGAATATGAGTTGCCACCATGGCGCGGGACCTGTGGAGGCATTGAGCCGGCGAGGTGTGTATCAGATGTATTCGGAACGCGGCCGGTCATTGCATTGCCCATTGGGTGAGGCATGGAAACATTTGTGCCTCCTGGGCCAGAAATGAGAGGCTCGGATCGTGACATTTGAGCTGCTGGAGCCGGTGCCTCGTCGGCGAAACCTACTCGAGGCCTTCCAGCCCCACCCGTTGTAGGACTAGAACTAAGTCGCTTGCCACTATTTGTCCGACTTGCATTGCTGCCTTCGCTCTCGTCTGTTGTGTTGTTCATCCGAGTACCCGTGAGTTCTTTTAGCTTCTTTCTCCATTCCCTTTCGTTCCGATCTGCATTTCCATCCGCCAATATTAAACTTGATACATCCTGTAACTCGAGATATCCATAGCGCTTGTGTTTCGGCATCGCAAACATTAGAGATCTAGAATCTAATACGCTGGCAACCAATCGTCCTGGGCGCCCGTAAAGTCCGAAAGTATCCCAAGTGGGGAACAGAAATCGCAACATCATCTCAAATCCACTCACAGCAGGGTTTACTTCCGGCATGATGAACACGAAGCCTTCGGTAGATGAGGGTGGATCTGCGTGAATAGTAATATCTCCCTCAATCTTGATCAGAGTGGATGCGTCGATCAAGGATTTGGATTGCGGATATAATGCGTATGCAGAATAGGCATCGTTGATCGTGGCTATGGGTTGCAGCTTTTTTTGCTTCTTGCCTTCTTTCCTCTGGTCGTAGAATTTGATATCGCCTTTGAGGATTGGGTGGTGCCCACGATCGTATGGATTCTTCTTCTTATGCTCTTTCATCACCTTCTGATATTCCTTTTCATCTGGTGGTGAGATGACACACCAGCAACGTCTCCAAGGAACACCGGCACCAAACCGAACTCTGACCCATTGATCAATATGTACCCGCGATCTTTCCATGATCACGCCTATATTGTTGAGATGTTTGCCCTTGCCCGCAATCAATGCTCCTGTATAGGCCTCCTGAAGTGTGGAATGCTCAAACATGGCAAGCCGAATACCGGAAGTCCATTGGATTAGGGAATTCCTGGAATTGAAATGTAGTAGATACCTGTTTCTTCCTGCGGTTGAGATGCTTAGAATGTTTTGCAAAGGTTGTTCGTCGGTTGACCTCGTAGGCAGGGACTCGATCTGCGAATCGGTCAATTGATCTGCCCAGTATAATTGAAAATTGATACTATACCATCTTAATGGAGGCATCGGTCAAATTAATGAATTTAGGTAAGACCTCTCCATTCTCGCCTGCAGCATCTAGCTCGGCAGCGTCCCAAAGAGACAGAACCGTCCCCACAAGTTGAGCAAAGCATTCTGTCCAAGTGCGATCGGGATTCGGCTTGCCCTCTGCATAATTGTTAGAGGAGAAGATATAGTTGTTCACGCGCAATTCCGGGTTGACGTACGGGTGTTCTGATCATCTAGCTTGAGAAAGTATCCCTCTTGATAGAGCTTGTTCGCATGGCTGTTGAGAAACGTGAATATGGGCTGAAGCTCCGGAATTGTGTCTTCATTGATATCCATGCGGGGCGGTTGATAGGCCTGGACCATGGACAGCGGACGGGAGGAACTGCGGCTTCGGGATGAATTGTGGTTGGCAACGGTAATCGGCGAATCGGCTACTGGCGAGCTATCATGATTGACCCAAAGCGGCGAGGCCGGCACAATTGACGACACAGCCCGAGCGTGGCCACGACGGTGGAATAGATCGCTTTTGGTGGCGTTGGGATTCTTGCCGGGGTAAGGTGGTTGAAGATTTCCCAGACCACTTATGCTGCCGTTGGGGGGCGTCAACGGAGCGGAGTTAGATTCGTCGTAAATAGATTTTGGTTCGCCGTTTACAGGAGAGTGCGAGCCGGCAAAGTGGGACATAAACGAAAGGACTATTTATCGCGATCGAATGATTAGCATAGGGCAGGGCAGCACCAGAAATTTGGTTGGGTGAATTGTCATGACGCTGGTACGGTGAGGGCAGTTATGACGAAGTGGTATCAAATAGTTAGGTACATATGTATGTATGGTAGGACAAAAACGGGTGAGGGATCAGCTGCTAGTAAAGGGGAGGGGTGCAAGGATGGGATGGCATAGGATAGGCTCGGGGGCGGAGTGGAACGAGGAGCTAGGGAACTTTGGGGCGATAGTATAGGTGACTGATGACTGTGCTGCTGCGCTGGGTTCAGTGCAAACTCAGTGCTCAGGTGCAGCCGTCGGTGCAGGTGTAGGTGCAGCTTGCAGGTGCTTGCTTTGACGTACTGCACTGCACTGCACTGCACCATCACCACCACCACCACCCTCCTCCTGCCCGTCCAGTGACTTCCAATCGGGTCATGTTTGTTAGTGCTTGTTTACGCTGGATCACGGGTCTAAATGACAGCCTGCGAGCACTGCACTGCGACCATTGTCTGATTTTTGTGTGAATCAGCACCCACTATCAGGTAGCGCCAGGAAGTGCTGGTGGAACCCCTTGTCCAATGTCCAACGCCCAGTGCTCGGCAGAGTGAAATGAAGGATGGAGAGTGCATTTTCAACACTTTATTGAATGGGGCATCTCATGCCTGCATACAAAGCATGGCATGGGTAGCGTGTAACAAGAGGACTACTCCCTAATGCTTCATGAGATGGCAGGTCTCGGCCAAAGCAGCCATTGGCGTCGCTGGTGCTGCCAGTTCCGACGAAGCCAGAGAGACACAGATGTGGGGGACCAGAGACGGCATCGTTGCGTTCATGTCACGGGCTTGTAGGTGATCGGTAACTCTTTTTTTGTCTGGTGACCTTCACTTGTACAAGGGCGAAGAGCTACTTGCTAGGGTACGGGTTGTAGACTGAAACAGCCAGCAATGATTACAATCCTTGAACCAGACATTCAGAGGAAAGATTTAAATGAGAATGCAAAGGGAGAAAATATACTAACCGCGCTTCCTAACCATTTTGTCTGTATTAACTTCCGGTCAAGAACCCGGGGGGTCCCGACGAACTAGAATCTCCCTCCACAGTTTTAGGTTTGACTTTTGAGTTTGATTCGCATAAACGTTGGCTCGAGTGCGAAGGGGAAAAGGCGAGATGGCTCGCGAGGAGCAGCCTTCGTCGGTCGCTTCGTTATCCGTCCGTGTTGCTGGTTGGAGAGAATGACGTAAAAGAGAGAGAAAGAGAAAAATAAGATAAAAAGAAGTCGAAGGCGAAGGAAAAGTAAGTATGATATGATGGTGTTGTCAACATGTATAGCCAACCACCCGGTTTTGCTCTTGGCCAGGAAAAACGATCCAACAGTCAGCACATGCGACTATAGGGTGACTATACTAGCTGTGGGCACGAGGGAGTTTTGTAGCTTCACGGGATCTGGGTGGCACCGCATGCGCGATATCCACATCGACACGCAAATACGAATTAATGGACATTAATGGAATGCCATCCCACATCAGGAAAGGGGAAAGCTGGAGTCCAGGCTCCAAGGTCGGGGCTTGTATGTATTTTGTGCCGGCAATCTGCGACAACAACTGACTTGTCCTGACCGTCTCCGACCGTGTCCCTTGGTATCCCTTGGGTGTCCCTTGGTATCGTCTCAACACGAGAGAATGACACCCATACGATACCGCCTTCTTGGCGTGAACGATGGGCGGCGGTAAAATGCTGACCTCAGCGTGTATGTACTGAGTGTGGTACTAGGATTGGCTTGGAAGGCTTGGGAGGCCTGACAGTCTCTTCAGTACGTACTAATTATGCTTTTTTGGGATAAGGTAGAGAATTGCTCACGGAAGCGTCGGTTATTGGATTTGCAAATAATGCAGGCACAAGCCGATCAGGGAATCTATGTAAGACACAAAGAAGGGATGAAGCCAAATAGAAAATTCAAAGAAAGAGGTACTTGTCTATCTACACAATGCTCTCCTAACCCACAAATCATACAAATCATCCAAGGGCACATAACATGTAGGTACCAACTACGCAATACTGCTGTATTGGCAGATGAAGTCACAAGTCCCACTGGTGGTACAAGGCATGTTTGATTCCCGAAGGCGACCGCATACCGTATGTAGGTACGCATAGGTACAGTATCTATTCTTGATTTCTTCCGATTAACCCTGCAACTTGCAAGTTGATCTCCTAGGCTGACCCTTGCTTGGCTAGCCGGCAGCAACCGGATGGTACGGCACTATTTGTACGCTAGGATTAAAGGTTATCGTACGTAGGTTAGTACATAGATATAGTAGTACTACACTATGTAGGATTTTTTTTATCAAAATACCTACAGGCATTACGTCAGTTGACGGGCTGAGTGTCGTCAATGAAGATGCGGGTCAGTTGCTAATCTCAGCGAACTAGTGTGTCTAGCGTCGTGTTCCTAGGGTGGGTAGTACGCGCATAGGTACCTACTCCCTTCATGGTGTCATGCATTTGCAATCCTCGGCGCCTCGCCCAACCCCCAATACTAGGCGGAGACGTCACCATAATAGTAGTAGCAAAAAGAAAAGGTCTACTCCGTACACAGGTCGATTCTGTAAGCTGCCGGTGCCTGCGCCTCTGCTTACACTCTTATTAGGCTCTAGGTGTGCCTAACTTAATGTACTACGTTGAGGTACCATGCATTTCTATACCTATTGTATTTCATTCTAACTGTCTGGGCATCTTGGCATTTCGGAGAGCTTCACAGTCTCTATCCGATCCGGCAGGCATTCTGTTGAAGAATATCCAGGTTGCCTACCCTGAGCTAGCAGACTCGACCTTAAGTGGCAAAGACAATATACATAGGTATTCAACCTTGGATAGGTACAGCCACTGGATATGGTTACCCAATCGTCGCATCTACAGCTCCAAAAAGCGCCGAGCTGGTAATAATAAATACCTAGGTACAACATGATCCTTAACCCGTACAAGAAGCGAGGCGTGGACGGACTTGTACCGGAGGTAATACATACATACTGAAAGTTCAACGCTCACTACATATTTCGACTTATGCATCGGGTGTGCGCTAAAACGGCCGTAGTTTTTAATTATGTAGTTCATTGATACCCCTGTTAGTGCCCAGAAACGTGTTAACCAAGTACCTAACACGCTGCTAGCAATACTCCTAACCTGAGTAGGTCGAGCGAGATAGAGTTAGTATGTTGCATATACTAACTACCTACTTAGTACCTACCTAGGCCAGTATTATGTTTTCATGACGGCATTTAAAACTATTACTAGGTAGCCTCCTACACAGCGCTCTCAACCCATTTCCGAAAATCCGTAGACATCCAGCTCACCAAGACTCGTAGAGCCGCCAGCAGGCGATAGCAGTCCTCTATACTCAGGGTACTACCGATGTTGAGTGGTCCGCACACCTCAAAGTCCGTCGCCGCCTGCGAGGCAAACCACAGCTCCCACGAGTTCGCAACGACAATGAGCACAGGCAGCACGGGCGGCACTTCCCTGTCCCGTTGTTGTCCCTGTCCTGGTCCGGCTGGTGGGGGTGGGAACTGCTCGATGCGGAGAAACCAGGAGGCGAGCCAGATGCCTAGTTGGACCTGGCCTTCGGGATATTTCTTCATCTCGACTTTTGTCTCAACAAAGACACCGGCAGGGCACAGACTTAGAGGGCTGTAGGTGGACTGGTTGAAGGTGCGAGGGGAGAGCTGGTCGACGAATCGCGAGATGCGTTCACACAGGTCATCGTCGCGGTCGTCATCATCAGCAGCGACAGTGCCCATAAAATTGCTCGGTGGACGCAGCACTAGGGTGTAATCAATCATCTTGCCGTTTAGGGGGAGCTGGACGTAGCCGTTAGCAGGCGGGATGAATGGTCTCGCGATATTAGCGCGGGTGACATTCTCGACCGCGACATCAGCGCTGTGGCGCACGGCCAGCTCCAGGAGCGGGTAATGCACCGCGTCGTTCCACGCTGGTTCGGCGTGCGGATCCCCTTGGAACTGGTTGCTTCTTGTTACAATTGCCTGAAGCTCGCGCCTTTCCGATTCCAGGGCAACTAGCTGCATGAGGGAATCCAGCCTCGATGAAGACTCGTCACTATCATCGTCGTCGCCGCTAACGAATGGCCGAAACAAGCAGAGGGGTGTTTCCTCACTGTTATGTTGTGGGTCGTCGCTATGACCATAGCTCTCATCGTCTAGGTCATGCTCGTAGTACAGATCGTCGTCGTCAGGCGTGTCGAGATGGTTCTCAAGCAACTTGCGCAGTTGGACGGGGATATAGCGCTTCCGTAAGCTCTCTTGGACCTTGTTCAACAGTGGAAGCGTATTGCGGCTCTTCATCCAGACGCGGAGACCAGCCTTATCGAGCCGCTTCCACCGGACTGGCCGCTGCAGCTTTCGGAGATCGTCGGGACGCTTGACGGGGCTCGTCGAGCGAGCGCGGGTCAACTCAGATCCGTTGTCGGTAGTGGAAGTGGCTGAAGGAGGAAGAGAGTGTGCACTTTCGCTGGAGAGCGGGTTCAGACTGACAACATGGGACCAGCTTTTTGGCGACGCCTTCGGGGTCAGCTGAGGATCGCCGCCATCATCATGGCTTCGACCTGGACTTCGAGGCTCCTCCTGGGGTAGGTTTTCAATGCTGTCCTTATCATTGCGTGGTTCTATGACTTCTTGATTATTATCACCATCCTTTTTCGTCTTTTTCCTTGGGCTTGTCCTTCGGCCTCTCTGTGTCTGCATGTTATTGCGTGTATTTGCGTCGATCTCGCCGAGGCGTTTTCGTTTTGGTTTTGGATTGTCCTCCGGACGGCGAGATGTGGTATGAGCCGTAGTATCTTGGCCTGAACGCGATCCCGCGTCAATCTTTTCAAGCCATTCACTAATGAGTTCAAGTTGCATAGCGGGTGAGGTCGCGTATGCGGGTTGAGTAGTACGATCAAGAGGAGGGAAGAATGAATGCCCAACATACAGTCTACAGTATGTAAATAAACAAACAACAGATCTTTATCTACGTTTATCTCCGAGCTAGTATCACTCGGCATTAGTGGGGCTTACTATTTACAGTAGTACATTAGCGCGAGAGGGGGGGTATAGGAGACGATCACAGTGATTGTCACCGACTTTGGAGACGGTCTCAGCCGTATGAACATCTCCTGAATATCATATATTTGTGACGGTTTGCGTTCGGTGATTATTTTTTAACTTTATGACCGTGTTAATTTGGTGACCATTTTGGACCGCTGTGACCGTTTACGCTTGGTGACCAACTTTTAGCTCTGTGACTGTATTGATTTAGCAGCCGTCTCGAAGCCAAAAAATGGTCTCCGAACGCAGACGGTCACAGCGGTCCAAAATGGTCTCCGGCGGGGCAAGTGGGTGCAGGAAAGGCGCTGCAAGCGGCCGCAGAAGTACCTAGTACAGCCAAAAAGTCGCAAAATAAATATTCATCCGTTACGCTTTTGGTCACTTTGATATCGAGCTCAATCACAATTAATTATCACGGTCGGAATCGAACACAGGTCTACAGTTTACGGTCACGGAGTCATACGATTGTACTACGGGTCACTTTTCATTCACATACTGGAAGGTGGTTGTTTCGACTTATAAGGGTTCGTACGTTGAGGAGGCAGTTGCGGTCGTAAGTGGAAGGGACGCCGTTGTGATCGTTTCGAGCGGCTGTGATCGTTTTAACCAACCGTGACGGTCATAGCGGTTCAAGACCGTCTTGGACCCAAGAGAATCATATGATAGGCCATGACCGTCTCCATTCGTAAAACCATTTCTGGAATAACATAGCTTTTACGAAAAATTCAGTCATAATTATATGACAATCACCGTAATAGTCTCTAACTAGAAACGTAGTCTTGGAAATTATATGACAGTCTCCAAACTGGAGAGAATCACTGTGACCGTCTCAATCAACCCCCCCCTCGCGCTAATGTAGGTAAATACCTAGTGTGGGGTTGTCTCCAATGCTGTGGACTCCTAAGAGAATACATACCTACTACCTATGTAGGTTAAACGAAAAGAAAATAAAAGACGACCCGTGTTATACTTAATCAATTTAGGCAGGTCTAATACAACTGCTAGTGCTTTCACATGCATCTGTTTCTGCAAGGGTCCTCTAACCTCTAACAACACCCAGGTACCACTAACTAACCTTACTTTTGTATCGATAAGCCGTACCACGCTTATCGGACCTCTATGCCAGCGCCATACCGGACCATCCCGCCATGGGCTGTAAGACGCCTACTTCCTAGCATTCCTCTCTCATTATAATTTGGCTCTAGGTCGGCACCTGGGTCTCTATCGACGGGTCACTCTCGGCCCGCGTGTGTGCATCGCGGGGATGAGGAGGTCATCTCTCCTTCAGCTGGCCTCCATCCTTGGTCCGACGCGACGACCACACTATTGTGTCTCCTCAATAGCACGGCCCTCTTTAATTCGACGTCATGGTCCGACATATTCCGCTCACACAAGGAGAACTATTGGTGATGTCGCGCCAGCTCTTCCCGACTCTTGTCCGAGGCTTCCTTTCCATTTCGAAACCGGCCTTGCGCTTTTCGCAAAACGCCCTCCCCGGCCGTTCCCTCCCCCGTTTCTGTCGCCGCCGTCCGGCTCCTTTTCGGATCCGCTAAGCACCCATCATCAGAGCCGCGACCGACGTGTATTCGTTCATGGCGAACTTATTCGGGGATACACCAATGGAGACGACGCTGTCTATGCTAGCGAGTACTTTATATGCGCTAATGACGGGGTCGGCGCATGGTCTGCTCGTCCGAGAGGTCACGCTGGGTAATGCATCTCTTTTACGCCCTTTGGTTCGCCTTATTGACACTGCTTCAAGTCTGTGGTCTAGGTTGATCCTACACTTTTGGGTGGCAGCCATGGAAGAAGATATCGCCAATACCCCACCATCTACCTACCAACCAGATCCTAAACGATATCTACAAATAGCGTATGAGCGAACCGTTAAGGCCACAGCTAGGCCTATTGACTGTTTAGGGACAACGACGGCCGCCGGCGCGCAGCTCTTCTACAAAGGCGACCTGAATAATCCACAATCAACCGCAACACCTCTGTTATACGTGACCAACTTAGGCGATTCACAGGTCATGGTCGTCCGCGCTAAAAACCGAGAGATAATATACAAATCGAAGGAACAATGGCATTGGTTTGATTGCCCAAGGCAACTTGGCACAAACAGTCCAGACACTCCAGACCGAAACGCGACGGTCGACACCGTAGATATCACCGAAGGTGATATCGTACTTGCTATGTCTGACGGCGTCATCGACAACCTCTGGGCGCACGAGATCGTCGATAATGTGTCGCAGAGCGTGCAACGTTGGGAAGCTGGAGAAGGTGGTCAAGCGTGTGGCGACCGCACCCACGGCGCAAACGGCGGTATGACATTCGTTGCCGAAGAGCTCATGAAGGCGGCTAGAGTGATTGCAACTGACCCCTTCGCCGAGAGTCCCTTTATGGAACAAGCTATCGAGGAAGGGTTAGCTAGCGCGGGCGGTGAGTCGCATCGCTTTGACGTCGTGACTAATTTATTATAGAGACTGATAACCATGACTATGAGTACAGGGAAACTCGACGACATTAGCGTTGTAGCTGCATTATGTCGGCGCAATACATCTACGTAGGTTTGACGGTTTTGGCAAGGGTTTAAAGGGTTTCTATTTCGTCCTACGCTGTTTAACGTATTAGGTATCGTATCGGGAATCATTGCCGCAGGCGTTCGAGCGATGTTTATTTACATGAGGTAGGCTGATGGAGGTATTAGAGGCAGCGTATATAGGGACTGGCGTTAGCGGACCTCATCGGCACAAATTTCTACGTGCGCGGATGGTGAGGCTTGTTCGAGTCACCTTATAACATTGAGAACATATGTAACCATTTGTAGAATGGTTCAGATATTGTAAGTTGTGCCACGGGAGCGCATTGTTACCTACTGCATGGTACTTGTAGGTATCTTGATAGTGGGGTTGGTAGACCCACATTGGAGAAATTGATAAGAAATTTGAAGCCTACCAATCTGCTACCTACCTGAAGCTATAATCTGGAAAAGATGCTTCGAGAGTAGCTCTCTTCCCTCAATCGTCTCAACTACCTACACTTTCATAACGACTCCTTTCGACCAAAAACAGCGAAGAGTACATCACCAACGCATAGTCCATCTCAACGACATCACACCTATAGCTACTCAAGCAATTCGTAAGACGCAAAGATGCCGCGCGCAAAGAGGTCGAAGCAATACAAACGGTTAATGAATCAATATGGTGAGTGAGGAAGATCTCGACGTCGGTATACCTGAGGTCTAGAGCACTGCTAAACTCATTCTATACACGTAGAGATTAACTTCGGCTTCCGCGAACCCTACCAAGTCCTATGCGACAGCCAGTTCCTCGAGGCGGCCATCCGCAGTAAGATGGACATCGATCACATATTGAAGGCGACTCTACATGGTAGCACAAAATTATGTGCGTCCGTATTCCCCTCTCGATGCCGGCGCGCCATACTAATCTAGCTGAATAGTAATAACCCAGTGCTCGATGAGATGGCTGTATGCAAGGAAGGATGAGCCCGGCGTTAAGGCTGTTATCGAGTTCGCCAAAGAGAGGGTGGAACGACGGCGATGCGGACATCATCCTTCAGACTACCCTGAACCTCTCCGTACGCAATCTTTCATTTCCCCTTCGAGCTGAGTTGCCGCTAACTCTCCGGTTAAAACAGAAGAAATAGAGTGCCTTGATTCGGTGGTCGACCCGAGCCAAAATGGAGTCAATAAACACCGCTATGTGTGCGCAATTAACGATGACGAAGTCCGAACCTCGCTACGAAACGGCGTCCAAGTCGTGCCACTACTCTACATCCGGCGCTCCGTCCTTATCATGGAGCCAGCATCCGCGACCACTATAAAAGCTCGCTCGCGAGACGAGAGGGCTAAATTCACCGCGGAATTAAAATCGCCAGGGGGGAAGAGGAAAAGACAGCAAGAGGACACGGATGGCGAAGATGATGACGATAACGATGGCGCAGTGGAAAAAGCCGAGGGGGCCAAGCCTGAAAAGAAGAAAAAGAAGGCATACGGCCGCAAAGAACCGAATCCATTGTCTGTAAAGAAGAAGAAAAAGGAGGACGTGCCGCAGCACATACAAAAGAAGCCGAAAAATGCAGCTGAGACGTCTGGGCCAGAGGGAGCAGAGCCGAGCAGTGGAGCACAACTTGACACCACCGGAGAAGCTTCAGGGCGAAAACGGCGCCGCAAACACAAGTCAAAGGCGGCTAGTGCCGCCGGCCAAGATGGTGATGTTCAGGTGGAGACTTCGGCAGGCGACTCATGAGAGCCGAGTACTACCTACGGTCCCCAGTATTGGAGTGACGGGAAAGCATTTACATGGCGTTTCTGGGAAGGACAAAAGCAACATTTGCACAGGCCTAATGGATCGAATACTGATACCACCATCAATCAGAAATTGTTTTTCTATGAGCCACGAGGTGTCTCAAACCACACTATGAAAAATATAGAGGTAGGAATGCTTTGGTAATGGTACGATCAGTACGGATGGAGCGGTGTTTCCACTTGAGTATTTGATACTACACCGGTCCGTATTTGATACTACACCGGGACCGGTGTCTACGTACATAAAGTACCGGGTTAGGGGTACTGCAGCGGGTGGCTTGGCTTTTTGCAACCCACTCAGGGGTACGTAACACCGGGTCATTCTTTCAGGCACAAGGCCGTGACTAAATCTACCTATATTTGTAGCGATTAGATACAGCCTATAGAGCTTGCAATCGACCCGCTATGTATTATAACAAAACTTGTGACTTTGTGAATCCTAACTTGGTCTGGACAGCAACAAAATCTCTATTAGTTGTCCATGCCTACAGACTACAACATTCCTGCCACATACCTACTGACATGAAGCATTACTGTGTAGGTAGGCTAAGTAGGTTGTGGAATTGCGTCTGCTGACCAGGAGTAGGAACCGTACTAGAAACACCTAACTAGACCTATTACTGACATCAATGTGGGGAATGACAGGCGGCGTCTGGAACCTCACATTTTGGTCGCTGTGTTGCTCCCCGAACAATGTCCCACGCCGACAATTCCCTTTCCAAGACTAACTGTCGAGTGCCTTTACCGGAGCCCAACGGAAACCACCCACATGCGCACAAGACAAAAGTACCCATGGCAGCCGCCGGTGTCCCTGAATTTGACGACTTTGGCTTGCCTATCCCAAAATACGTAAGCCCGGTGGAGAATGATAATAAGAGTGAATATGATGCTCCGGGAGCTGCAACCCGGGCCCGAGAGGAGAGAGCCGCGTCTCAAGAGCCGGGCATAATTCGTGACGAGGCTTTGCAGGCAGAGCGCTCGGAACCCTCAAAGTTAGAAGCAGACAGCGAGACGGTAGCCGAGAAGCCGATGTCACCGGTGACGAATGCCACCACCAAAACGAATGAGCCGAGCACGTCACCCAGCGAGAAGGAACATGCCCAAGACGCCGCCCAACCTACACCGAAGCAACCCCCCACGACCGAACCCGAAAAGAAAGACGAAATCACAGAAGTCGACTTACCTCGGAAACCAGACCCACAATCTCCCAATTCCAAAAGACGCAGAAGTACTCTGAGCAAAGATGTCAATGCTATATCGGGGCCATCGATCAAGGAAATACAAGCAAATAAGCAAGCAGCGGAAGCAGAGAAAGCTCGCGTGAACCATAGCCGAGATGTTAGCGCAGCAAGCAACCATGTTGTAGCCTCCGAGTTCTCCCATCAACAGCTTACAGCTCCGAAGGAAGAGGGGGGTGGCGACGAGGATGACGGATGGCAAACTATGCCAGCTTATGCCCCTTACGACATTTATGACGATGATAACAAACTAATAGCAAAAGAGCATAATCCAGACGAAGATGATACGTACGGATATGCTGGGCTTGGCGGCGCAGGCAAGGGGTACACCCGAGTCATAGATGATGAAGATGCGGAGTCCCAGACAAGTATGGATGACAATACACGGTATCTTTTCAATGGTGTCAAATCCACAAGTATGACGGAATTAGATGAAGAGCAGCGCGATGCTGTCTCTCAACTACAAGCAACAAAGGACCTATTGACCGAAGGACAGAGGATAGCCTACGTCGGCATCACTCGCTTGGAATTGGCTGATATGGTAAAAGATGTGGAACAACTTGAACGCCTTAAGAAGGCGAAGAAGGATTTACAGTTGGCCGTCGAAGCCATGAAGATGTGGTCGCAGAAGATCATGGTTCGGCTATATGCGCATATGGATATCAGCTCAGCAGAGCAAATCATGATAGAACAACTATCCGACCATGGCGTCCGACCTGCCGACCTCACACCTACCCTTATGCAAAATGCGAGAGTGAAGAATCCCATGGCGGAAACCACGCCAGCCTCAACACCCAAAATCTCGCGGAAAAGTACCCCACGGCCATCTATATCTAGTAATCCCAGTCAAGAGGCATCGGCAGAGCCGCCACCACCCTACGAGAGCCACGAGGGTGACGAAATGCCGGAAGTCAGGACTCCGTCGCAACTACCCAGTACTGACAAGATTGACATAGATATACGATGGACTGTACTTTGTGATCTATTCCTCGTCCTAATAGCTGATGGGATATATGATGCGCGATCAAGAGTACTTTTAGAGCGGGTAGGCAAAGATTTGGAAATTCCTTGGATAGATATCTGCAGATTCGAGAAACGTGTGACGGATGCCTTGGAAATGCAACAACAGGCCGAGCAGGAGAATTGGAACGAGGAAGAACATCTCGAGAATCGAAGAAAGCTCGCCCTTAGGAAACGCTATGTAATGATGGGGCTGGCGACGGTCGGTGGCGGTCTCGTGATCGGGCTATCCGCAGGGCTCTTAGCACCTCTCATTGGCGCCGGTCTAGCAGCTGGGTTTACGACAATTGGCGTTGGAGGGACAAGTTCTTTCCTAGCAGGAGCCGGAGGAGCAGCTATCATTACATCTGGTGCCGCTGCTTCCGGAAGTTTCATGGGCGGCAAGGCCGCCAGCCACAGGACAGGCGCCGTAAAGACTTTTGAGTATCGGCCACTTAATAACAACAAGCGGGTCAATCTCATCTTGACGATTTCCGGGTGGCTAACAAGCAAAGCCGACGACGTCCGTTTACCATTCAGTACGGTGGATCCGATCATGGGGGATTTATATTCTATTTTATGGGAGCCAGAACTACTGACGAGCATGGGTGACACAATTAACATTCTGGCAACCGAAGTAAGTAATTCATTTAGAATATCACTGCAGTACTTAGCTCATCATGATAGGCTCTTACCCAAGGTCTCCAACAAGTACTGGGTAGCACGATCCTGATCAGTCTGATGGCTGCCCTTCAGCTACCAGTTGTGCTGTCGAAGCTTGCATACTTGATCGACAATCCTTGGGCAGTATCACTGGATCGGGCATGGGCTGCTGGCCTCATTCTCGCAGATTCTTTGATAGATCGGAACCTGGGCACCCGCCCCATCACTCTCGTAGGGTACTCTCTTGGCTCGCGTGTCATCTTCTCTTGTCTTCTTGAGCTTGCCCGAAAGGGTGCCCATGGACTTGTCCAGAACGCCTATCTCTTTGGGGCGCCTGTTGTTGTGAAGCAGGAGGAGTTTGTTAGAGCTAGGGCTGTCGTCGCCGGTCGGTTCGTCAACGGATATAACCGTAACGACTGGATTCTAGGCTATCTCTTCCGCTTAACAAATGGTGGTATTCGACGAGTAGCAGGTCTAGCGAGCATAGACGGAATACCCGACGTAGAGAACTTTGATTGCACAAAACTCGTCAGTGGTCATATGGAATACCGAACTGCCATGCCTCGTCTTCTACGAGAATGCGGTTGGATCGTAGAAAGCGATGAATTCGGAGAGATCGAAGACCCAGATCCTGATCGTCACCGAGAACGGCAAATCGAGCTCATTAACGAGATTGAAGAAGCTCGTAAAGAACTAGAGAATGAAGGACAATCAAAGAAAGGGAAGGGTGGTTGGGGCATATTTGGCCGGAAAAAGAAAGCTGAACGCCAGGACTGGGAGATCTACGAAGACAGTAAACGGCCAGATGGGTCTCGATCAGAGGACAAGGGCAGCAACAATACCGGTGTCTTGTTCGATGTTGATGCCATGCGCGCTGAGTTAGCACGCGACGAGGAGCCGCGAGTCAAAGAGTTGACGTCTACATTACCGCCAATGAAGCTCGATCTATCACCATCCACACAATCAAATCCACGAAGCATACAGCACGAAACGAAGAGCGCTGATGGGACACCGACGTTACAATCAGGAAAGTTTGACGAGTACCATTTTGAGCACGAGCAAGATGGTATTCAGATGACGTTTGATACGGCCTTTAGAGATCCCGAGCCCCCGCCCCCTCCTCCTGCGAAGGATTACGCAGATATACAAGGTCTTACACGCCCAGAGATCAAGACGTCTCAAACGACACCAAATGTAGCCCTACACGACCCATGGGCAGACGACGATGAAGACTTCGGCAAAGAAAAGGAAATATCGATGACATTCGCATAACGAACCCTCCCGGGTCTCCGCCGATGCTGTCACGCGGTCCCCTAAGTAACCGGATTTACATAGAACGTAAGCCGACCGGCCAAGGCTTTGTGGAAGCACGTCGGCCTGCATTGTTATCTGCTTTTCGCTTAGTCACATGGTCTGCGGACAGGCGCACGTGGTAACAGATTGGTCCAGCGAGGATCCTAAACTAATTGATTTGTCCGCGTTCATGGTGGCGGCTCGCTGCTGTATCTTCGTAATAATTAGGGTCAACGCGGTGTAATTGTACTACAATGAATCAAGTAGAGACTGATTGGCAGTAATGGCATGGTCGCAATCATAAATTAATTTTTAACTACAGTACGTAAAGAGAAAAGCTTTTGCCTAACGAGAATGCAAACGTCGTCCGAATCTGCCTCGTTTGCTGTGCCACAGCTGCGTATTGAAACCTGTATGGAAATCGTATACAATGCGGTGCGATACGAAGACTTCATCCGTGCTACGATAAACAGCAGATTCCGGTGGTATCTGCGTTTTGATAAGTTGCTTGTTCCGATAGTTGTGTTTGCTTGACAGCTTGAACGAGAGTTATTGCGATTTCTGTATGACTCGGATTGGTTTTGGCATTTATAAATCCAATGCAAGCCGTGGAGAGCTAGAAAGTTGTTTCAATAGTACGACTTTCATTATATATATATCCGCTCCTCCTAGTGGACGGTGCCACATCCACGAACCAAATGTCGGCGTACGTAGGTTTCAAATAGGTATGCGCCAGTCAATAAATGGTTAGGTACCCGAAGATCTGCGAAATTCACAATGGGATTTAGACGAATTCTGGACGAAGTACATAACATGAGAGATCCGCCACACTCCGTCTTACACAGTACCTACTCTAGTTCTACCGAATCTACAATACTTACAATTAGCACAATCGGCTTCCCGTCTGTCCCGTCTGACCATCGGCATCGTTCGTTTATTTAGTTTCAATTTATGGAGGGGAGGTGAAAGCCACCGGTTCCTGTCGAGATACCCGAGCTGTTTTCGTCATCGTTCTCTGTCGAGGCGGTCTGGGACGTCATACTATATCTGAAGCGGCCCCCTCCTTCGTCCGCCTATGTAAGTACGTGCACGGTAGCACGGTAGCACTAGGAATTGCAACGCAGCAGGGCTGAGGAGTTTGCCGCCCCCAAGCTAGCATACGCATTGGGTTTCCGGGTTTCCTAGGCTATATTTGGCAATGAAGGATCTAGACCCCCATGCATCAGTCCCCTTTTTTTTCTTGGCCCCCGTGCTTCAGCCCAATGTAGTGACCGTGGGGTTCAATGTCTTTGCCGCTTGCTGCTGCTGCTGCTGATCGCGTCGCGAGCGCTACAGTACGGCGCACATGTGTTGCTCATGATGTGGTCATAAGGTGATACCTACATAAAGATAGGCGCCTATCACCGCGGTTCTTGAGCCGGTAGGCGGGCAGGTGGGAAGACTGCGCCGTAATGCGGGTGCATTAACTCACGACGCTGAAGCAGTCATGGTCGAACATGGGGGACCTGCATTCCTACCAAAATCGTATGTAGGTAGCATGTCCCGGGCAGACAATTGGCCCTTGAGTAAGCTACTTATAAAGAGGTTATACGCCAGGATTAAGGACCTATTTGGGACTACGTTGACCGACGTCAGCCCGCTTGTCATGTACAACTGAACGTAGGACTCGCAGACTAGCCTGATGAGAAACACAGCCTGTCTTACCTGGGTCCGTGGCTGGCGCATATCTGCGACAAGTCGACATAGACCCCCCGGGCGAAGTCTGAATTTGGTCACATTGGATTCAGCTAGAGCCACCGTAAGTCGGAATTCGAACGCTTTATCCTAGCTTAGACAGACCCTAACCATCTTTCCTAATTTCTCACGCATTTCTTCTCTTACTGTACCTACTCTTCTCTTCAAGGCCTGGTGCTCTTCCGCCGCTTATACGCCCCGGACTTTTATCATCGATCAAGCCGATAGATCTACAACGAGACATACCGCAAAATCGAACAGCAAGAAGCAATTTGAACTTTTACAGCCGAGAGGTCGACATAATCGCAACTCGGGGTTTTGGGGACGTGCTAAGAGACTTGGCGCGGGTTGGGCTAGGTATAAGCAGCTTGGCCGAGGTGATATACCGGCCTCTGCTAAACATCGCGACAATGCGTTGTAATGTCGCGACATCTGGGCTTTTGGCTTGTTTAACGGACGTCTCAACGAGTGAACGTTCGCCCCAGACTGATTACCTGGAAATTTCTTTCAGGGCACCAACGCACTTCATTGCACAAAACGCACCCTTAGAATTCAGCTTCCACCACAAGTTCAACACCGTCAAAATAAGTACAGTCCGACTAAAGGCATACAACGAGTCCTTGGATACCGGCTACAACAATCAGGCGATTGTAACTACGCCTTTTAAATTGCCGTCAGAGCCTCCTACCTTTTTATCGCGTAAGACTTTGTTCTATCTAGTCAAGCTAAGCAGACATGCTAACCGTCGTACTGAAGCCGATCCCGATGATGACTCAGTTAATATCAACTGGAATGCCCCCTTCACAGATGGCACGAATATCACAGAACGGATTAATCAGGTGCTTTATTTAGAAGGTGAATGGATGGCCGAGTGGGAGGGTACGACCACCTCAGGCAATAGTACTTCTCCATTATTTGCATTCTTCAACGGAGACTTCAACACTGCCGCAAATAATCTGAAGACTGCGAAGCCTGGTGTTTTCGACCCCAATCTGCCAGCGTATAATGAAACTACTACTAAGAGCCAGAGCCAAAGCCAGAGCGAAACTCAGATTCCGACTCCAACTCCGACTTCAATTACGTCGACAACTTCCGTAACACCAACAGCATCTCTCACCACCTCAGCGACAAGTCAAACCCCAACTACCGCTGAGGCCGAGTCTGTTCCAACAGGGAATAGCGGGCTAAGTAGGGACGGTGTCATCGGTGTAGCCGTAGGCGCCACCATCGGCGGGCTTCTGGTCGCCGGGGCGCTCATATGGCTCTTCTGCCTGCGCCGTCGCAATAAAACCGCCCGCCACGCCATGTCAAGCTACGATTCAGACGTAGCCGTACACGCCATCGTGTCGGACAAGGAAATACCCGCGCTTCTGGAAAGGTCCACGCCACAGTCGACGTACGGCGGCGAGGGGCGGCCCAGCACAGATCATCACTACGTGCCGTATTCAGATCGCCCAACCGCATCGCCAGTGCCAACGCCTACGCCTCTCCATCACAGGGCAGGGGCGGCAACTCCCGACGTTGTCGAGCCGCCGACTGCGAGCCAGACAGACCTGGCCTGGACGAGGGAGGCGCAGACACCGACGCCGACGCAAGGCCCGGTCATCGCGTCGCGCTATGCACACCTGATTGAGGAGGGCATGACGGAAGAAGATGTTAGGCGGGTGGAGGAGGAAGAGCGGCAGCTCGACGCGGCGATAGAAAACGCGGGGCGAGGGCGGAATTCATGAGGACGGATGATGGGAATAGAACTAAACAGAGCACAGCACAGCACAGCAGACCAGAGCAGAGGCGCTTGCTTAACAGGGAAGACAAAAAAAATAATAAATCTCTTTGCGGATATTTCGGTATCACTGATTACCTACCTATTCCACCATCATTACGTCGGGGAAGGGCGTTTGCGCGTAAAATCTTCGCTTTTGTTGAGGCGTTATAGGGTTATATATCCATCAGGGGAGAATGTGGGCTGCGCTTTTCGAATTTTTGCGAGATACTAGCGTCTCTCTATGTAGGACAGAAGCCATAATACCTAGATCATATACAGGTTGGATGTTATGGCGAGTGGCGAGACTGCATTACCGATTATATGTTCCATCTAGTGAGTAGCTATCGTGTAATAAACATCCCAACTTTGTGCTCGTGGACAGTTTTCTTGCGGCAAGTCCACGCTACTCCTAAAAAAAAGGAAAAAGGGAAAAATGCGCGACATATTCGATTGCAGTATACGCTGTGACAACCTAAGGGCCTCTCTAATTAAATCTTACAACTGGAGACGATTATCGTCTATCCCGATTCTATTTGAGAGAGTCTTGGTGTCTAGCAAAGCACGACGTGAGTATACCCTCGACTAAGATACTCTACGCATAGAGAATCTGCCAATATGAGAAGTTGAAACGCAAGCAATTTTGATGATTCATGTTAATACAGTGGGAAGCAATAACTGCTCCCGTTACCCTACACAGACCTAAATTGCGCCGCAGCGGACCTGTAGCATACTCGTAAAATCAATGGAAAAGCCCTTAATCCATCCCTTATGTCCGGGCACCAAAACCGACTCTCTTACGACAACTATGAAGTTTTGATTGTTTGTATCTTAACGACCAAAGGTGAACAGACGCCCGACCATATTACTCGCGATACTACCGGCGAGATTTCCCGAGTACAGCGCGCTGCCTGCGATGTTCGACGCCTGGCTGAACTTATCACAGCGGGAGAAGGCAAGGGTGTTCGTGACGGTGAGAGCGAGGGCAATGCCTGTATTTTGTAGATATAGCATTAGCAAATAGCCGCGAAACGTAGCGTAGAGTCCCATGGTCCCCTTTCTCCCGGCGATCCCTCTACGCCCATGAACAAGCCAGCAAGGACACAGCTGCTGGGGAAGAGAGGGGTGGAAACAGAGAAGAACACTCACCCACAAGGGGCAACCAGATGAAGTTGAAGCGGGCGATGGCCAGGATGGCGAGCGCGACCCAGAGGGCGGGCTGGGAGTACAAGGCGAGCCAGAAGAAGCGCGAGTCGGTGGCGTTGATGACCTTGGTGCCGGGCTCGCTGCTCTCGAAGACCCACTGGCTGTCGCCCGTCGCGCCGTCGACCTCGTTCCACCAGCGCAGGCCCACGAGCCGGCGGCCGGCGATGTTCTTGAGGTAGTAGAAGTCGGCGGCCAGCAGCAGGATTGTGATGATGAAGGTGAGCACCAAGTTGTCTATAAGGAAGCCGAAGAGGTAGACGAGAAGGGAGGCTACACGAGGTCGCTGATTAGCTTCAGGCTCTTCCATACTTGCTTGCTTCGGCTTCTTGGGACGATATAGGAGGGGGGAGGTCGGGCATAGCAATAGGCAGCGAGCGACTTGACTTGACGTTAGGTAGATGGTTGAGGGACTCTTACAGATGCGGAAAGCCAGGAAGGTGAGAAGCGTTATTGGGTGGGAACTGAGGCGCCAGCTCAGAGAGCCGGCGGCGGGCGGTTGTGATTGTGATTGTTCCATTGGGAACGAGGTTTGTCGTGGTCGTTTATTCACAGATGCGATTGCAAATGCGCCTGCGGTTGCGACCAGAAGCTTTCATTAATTCGGATGCCTACTGTCGTTCGAGCTAACTGGCCTAGCCTAGAGCTCCAGACCCTTGCGCATGTGCTTGGTGAGCTGTCATTACCGGTAATGTAGTATACTCGTTTAATACATAATTACTCACAATTATCAATCATACAATAGTTATAACAATATGTCCACTGAATGCATATACCTACCTTTAGCATGCTTGAATCAGTCATCGTCTTTACATCCATAATACATCTCACACTAATAGTTCAAATAGCTATATCTTGTTACTCTTCTTTTCCTAGACATGCTTACATGTTGCCAGTATGCACAGCATAGCAGCTGTCAAGGCCTTGAATTGGCTTTCAATATGGGTAGGCTCTGACCTCATCTTCACGGCTGAGATCGAGGCCCCTTGCAACCTGTTCTTCGTGCTTCTTATCAAGGAACTCCAGCAAGACGTCTGAGTATCGCTCCTTGCCCTTATACCGACTCACATCGTCGCCCCAGCTTCTTACGGCACTCGCCAGTCTCCCTGGCACGTAATCCTCTTCCGCAACCTCCCGGATTGGGTGGAAATACGTTCGAATCGTAAACACGATGCCGCCGCTTCTCGGCAAGCGTCGAAGCGTCTGTCTCTCGGATCGGAACCAGTGATGGTCGATGGCCCGACCCTTCTCAGCGGTATTCCAACCCACGTGGCCGTTGGTGCTGGAGTCTTCGGGCCCGACGCTCCACGACCACCCGAGGTCGTCGTCTACCTGGAAGAAGTAATTGTGACGTCCCACCATTTCCTCGGGCTTGAGGCGCCGGAACAGATTCATCATGCCCTTCTCTAGCTTCTCCTTGAACTGAGGCACGTCGCCCGATGTGTGGATTTCTGAAAGCGGCATGCCGAATTTGTCTGTCAAACGCCAGAACCCGGGGAGCACAATGCAGCCTGCCAGAAAGTAATACTGTCCGTCGGGCTTCTCGATCATGATGGCGAGGTCGTCTTGTATGAGACGCGCGCACATCTGCATGGGGTCTTCCGCCAGTGGCCGCGCGACGATGTCGAAGCTCTCGCCTGACCACAGGTTGTCCAGACCAACTGCTGTGCGCTTGTATAGCGATGGGTAGCGCGCCGGCAGGTATTCCGCGAGTTCCTCTAACAACTCCACTGCCGCTGGGTATGCCTCAGGCGCAGTCTTACATAGCTTGGATCCGCGCTCCGCTATTCTCCTTTTCTTGTCGGCGTGGAAGCGCGGGAAATGATTGTCCAGCTCGATCCAATCTTCATTCTTCAAGGAACGAAGGCCCATCGTCACATGGTATTTGGGCCCATAGCGAAATGGTCGATATGGTAGCGGTTTTGTGTTTTCGACTGACCAGTCTGGGTATGCCTCCGGTGTGGGCATGCGGAAGTCAGACGGCTCCCATTTCCCAAATTCTCGGGGCTGTCCTTTCTCAAGCCGAGGCGCAGTAGGCGTTGGTGGCCGCGTGGCGTGGCCTTTCTGTTTCCGCCCATGAACAACGAACGCTATTAAACTTCCTATGAATAGAACCGTGAGGAGCAACACAGCCGCAGGCTGATCAACATGCCCACTAAAGGGCAAATACTCCCACGACATCTTTAGGTTCCCAACTACCCTAATTTCGTTATATATATCTTTAGTAGGATCAGACTCTCGTAGGAGCGCCTTGCCTGTGGTCGCAGGGCTTAAGATCTACAAGATCTCGACTTGCCAGTTCCAGATGGCCAATTGAATATTAGGTGAATGAAGCGCAAGTCTGTCTCGGGTAGGATGAGGGGCAATAATTGATTGGGCAATCTGCTCCTTTAGGCTTCGCAAAAACCCCGTTCTCGGCCTTGGAACCTAGAACAACGTCACCCAGCTTTTACATCCCAATTATCCTTCTAACTGCCACGATATATATCGAACGGTCTAGCTTCTGAAAGGTCTAAAAGGAGATATCTCGGTTTTACGATTGGCACTCGGCTATCTAGTACTCCGCCTGTCACCCGTTGTCGGCGGGGTGTCATAACCTACACTAAGCAATCAAGGGGAAGTCTACGCGAAGTCCTCGTAGTGGTGTTATTATCAATACGTAAGGTAGCCAACTACCACGCGAAACATCGACCGATATTCGGTGGGAAGTATAGAGATAAGCCTTTCAGGTAGGTAGCAGCTAGTCTTTGAATGATGTATTTACGACAATTATTGCATTAGCATCCAGTATGCATGCCCGGTTATTGGATGTCATTAGCCCAGAGATAAGGTATGCGATCGTCTCCCCCACAAAGGCGGGTAATCATGCCAAGCCACCATCTATAGATAGTTCAAGCATATAGATATCAGGTGAGAGCACATTTAAACTACATGTCAGGAAACTGAGCATTGCCTATGTATTGGAAGCTAATTCGTTGTATATGCCTGATATCGAAAAACGCCACACGTGGAACCGTTCGAATCGGTACCTTACATATGTAGGAGGATACTGATAGGGGAAAGGGATGTTTTTTCCTACGACCGTGAGACTTTACATCACTTCTGATAGTTAGGAAGGCTTCAAGCTATGTAGAATAGGTGAAGCCGAGTAAACGCTTAACATTAATGAGTATTCCTTTCTAACTATCGTCCCATCGTACAAATGCGGTTCAAGTTCGGGAGTTAGGCGACGTCCTATCATTCCTGGCGGCAGCAGCAGGAAGTCCACAGCTTTTAACGATGGTCGTCAGCCCCTTCCCACCCCTGTCCTCAGCAATCCGCACCAGCCACGATGACATTCCAGTCAGCCGTATCAAAGGCCTGTCCGTGCACCGAATCGGTCGGGAAATCTATAGCAAAGCAAGAGTCAATAAGCTATATCGCAAGAGGACCTTAAACATAGTATCGTAGTATGTCTCGATACGGGCAGAACTAGACGACTAGACAAGAACAATTAGGTCACACTTACCCCCATAAGAATAACATTTCTGAATAATGTCCCAAGCCCGGTCGCCGAAGGCGCTGCAGGGCACGGACGTCGGATGCGGGTTGTCGTTGCAGAACCAGATGCCAGAGCTGTATGAGCACGAGACGCGCGAGCAGTTGCCCGGCCCTGGGCCGTTGGTGCAGTTACCGTGGATCTTATGGAGGTAAGAGATTCCTTGGCGGATGTGGAACACGGACGCGAACGATGGGTTCCACGACAGGTCGCACAAGATGTCGCCGTCAGCCGAGGGATCTTGAGATTCTGGTTCTGGTTCGGTGGCGGCCGACCAGGAGAAGTCGGGTTTGAGCGCGCGTATTTGCGATTCGATGTGTTGTAGGTCCTGTGAAAACTCCGGCGTTAGAGACAACTACTTATCGTCAAGATTCAACTCATTTTAGCAAGCTTTATGAGTATGCGAGAGCACGAAGGAGCAGAATATTTGCTAAAACGAGAAACACGAGGCTCCGAGGTGCATACTGGCCCGGTAAATGACATGGATTCGCCATTCTCTTCGATATTTCCCGTCCAAGTGATACTTGACTCTTGGAAACCGCTCCGCAGGCCCTGAGATAGGTGCTCTCCCATAGATAACACCCCTCTTGGAACGAGAAGATTCACGGTAAGTAATAGGGGCCTCAGCAGCATTATGATCACATAAACCCTATGGAAATGATACTCGTATCAACAAACAACAACGAAGATATGTACAGCGGTATAGAACACATTAGCCCTATTTATAAGCCTCATTGCAAGGCTCAGAATAGTAAGACGACGACGTAAGCCTGCAGAAATCAAACATGAGTCACGAGATGTTTGTCTAGAAGCCTTACAAGGCAGCTGTTTGCTACGATCCTCAGTGTGGTACGGCAAGCTACTTTATCTAGATAGCATTAACTAGACATGTATTACGCGGCAGTCGCCCACCGCTCATCTGATCCATACTTACTACGTAGTGCAATACTGTATGACGGATAGCTTATATGGCGCCTGACTCTGCTAGACTACGATCATTAGCTTGCCTTTGTGTAAAAAAGAGGCACCCGGCTCGAACTAGTCTCATTTTGCGTCATGCCCCTTGAATCAGTGTTGCTATATATCGTACGTCGATGCTCTTCCGGTGTAGATAACAGCGATATCGGGGTTTGCCTGAGACTCAGGGTATAGCTATGGGAAGAATACTATTTCTGTGCTATTAATTGACTGATTGGTATCCTGATCCTACATGCTTAACATGCTTAGTATAACATTATGTGGGAAAGAAATATATGCCGCCATGATACAAGACAGGGGCATCAGCTATTGCTCAAAGGCTCTAATCTAGGGCTTCTTTATTTTCATCAACCGTGCTCATTGTTCTTATTGAGAGTTTCACAAACTCAGCAGCCTCTTGCATGATTTAGCGCGTGTTGTTTCACGTACACAAGAATCACAAATATGGGTTGATAGTCCACAGTAATCTCGGTTCAAGGATATCTGATCTCATGCGTCTTGGTTGCCCTTGTATGGTGTTAGTGACACTTGGTGTGTGCATGGATTTAGCGCAATGTCAACTCTGGCATAGAATATTGAGAGAAGATGTATCTAGTCTCGAAAAAATATTGTGCAGCAAACTGCAGTAATTAACGTCCGAATCCTCATTAACTATCTGTGGCTGTGAACGCCAATATTAATACGTCTTTGTGAAGCACTTCCCCTTTCCCCGTATGGCAGGACAAACCTGACCCCTCGGGTCTTCGAGCCGCCAAGTTTCTAGGAAGACACCACAGCATCAGGCAGATTAGGTTTCTTGCCGTTGTTGAGTACCGATGCATCCTTGTCGACGTCATAGTCTCAGACGAGTGCTATTCATAGCCAGGCTAGCTACGCCTCCATAGGAGTGTCTCACCCGAAACGAACACATCCCTAGTACTCCCCGACTGCTAACACGTGTCGGCGTGAACCATGACCGACCAATAATCCCCATCGTAGATTTGGCCCTTGACATCCGTGGTGCTCGCCCCATCATAGCACCACTCGATGATCTCCTGCGCATACTGCCCAACACGCTCACAAGTCGAGATCGAATCGTGGTTGTTGCTGTGATTGCAGAGGAAGACCGCGGAGCCCTCAGCGCACGTCAGCCGATTGCACGAGAGCGGCGCGCCGTCGGGCGTGGGCGAGACGCGGCAGAAGCCCGGCATGGCCTGCAGCTGGGCGGCCTGGTCCAGGACGTGGTAGAAGTCCGCGTAGCCGCTGACGACCTGGTCGCAGAGCATGCGGTGCTCGCTGTTCTTCTCGAGGGGGTGGGCGCGGGCACGGGGGAGAAGGCGTCGTGGGCTGCGCGACTGTTGCACGAGGACGAGGGGCTCTGGAAACACGAAGTCAGGTGCTACCTTTGCGATCTGCGCGCCGATGTCCGCGAGCGATTCGCCGGTGAACGAGACAGTCGGCCCGTTCTCGGTGAGGTGGCCTTCCCACGTGAGGTTTGCTGGTGCGCCGTTGTAGGGGGAGGTGTGGTGAGGGACGGTCGTGCCTGGGAGACAGAGTGCGGATTGCATCACCCAGAAGAGGGCGAGGAAGAGTGCGTTAAGGAAAAGCATGTTGTGGTCTGTAGGTCGCAAGGCAGGGTTGTCTGTGTAGTTTCTTCTAGGAAACGATGTGAGTGCCTTGGCGATTGGGAAACGGACCCGAATGTCTTTGGTGTTGAGGAGATGCTGAGGAGGTGCCTGGGGAACATGCGCCTTTTGTGAACTTATGAAATAGGCAAATGGAAAGGGTTCTATGCCCTCTTGTAGGTATTGTAAGCAGTATTATCAGGGAAAGAGCGGATGCGGATCGAGGTTTGTTTGTATAATCAGGAGTGAATAAACAAACCGCTAGTGCTGTTACGAACGATTATCCAGGCCATGTGCACACACTGCTGGGCTGGCAACGTAAATAAGATGCTTGGAATCGTGAGACTATATCCCTGTTTCCGGTTACATATGCCTTTCTTTAGGCTTCTTATGACATACAATTCGATTCCCGAGCTTGATGCTACTTCAAGCATACGAGACCGTAATACGCCCGCCGTTCCTTACCTAGGCAACTGTGGAAGGCAAGCAACTTGAGAGAGCCGGCATCACTGAAGAGTGGTCCGATTCCTGATTCAGTGAGGAACATCTTGTTGAAGCCACAAAAGGGCCTTGCCATATTGTCATTGCGGGTTTAATACCCAAGAGCAACACACTGCTTAGCTATCTGCTACGATATCAGGGTCGTAGGTATGTTATGTTCAGCCGTTATAACTAAGGATCCATAGCCACTATTTACTTCCTGGCCCCGTCATCATGTTCGTTATAGTCGTAGTTGATAAATGCTCCCAACCCACAAAATATGCGAAAGAATGAGGTGGAAGGGAGCCTACCCTTCGCCTAGCCGCTCATGAAAACACCTATTAAATGACTAATAATTATACATGATCTGCCTCGCAGCGCGACGTTGGTATAAGGACAGTAGTTTTCAACTTTGTTCGGGCCGGAAGGATTCGGGGGCGGTTGAATCACAATCAGCAACGAGCCGAAACACCACGAGGCCGGACACTGAAACAATAATTGGGTATCTGCAAATCGCTGGCTCAAATGGAAAACAAAAGCGAACAAGTCCTAGGTACATTATCGGACTCGGAATAGTTCTTCGTCGGAAGAATTCGCACCCGGAGCAATGCTCTCGCGAGCCTTGGGAGTCCTTGGTGTCTCACCCTCGATAGCCTTATTCTTATTCGTATCGCGGGTATTTATCACAAGCTCGTGGTATGGCCCACTCTCCTGTGTGCCGCTAGTTCCATGTTTCGAAGAGCCGTCGAGGAGCGCTGGGATATGTCTGAGGAGCGGTCGAAGCGCCGCGGCCGAGGCCGCGAGAATTGCGAGACCGAGCTCGATATCGGCCCACAATAGGAGATCGTAATGCAGTCCGTCAGCTGCTTTGCCCTTCGCGTATGGTAGACGCACGATGATGACGAGTTTGACGATCGTTGCGGTGCTGGCACTATAAGTGGTGAGTTCCGTCAGCTCCTAGTGTTCGCTAAACTCGAAGGTTCGGGGTGCCCTACAAGATCCCCAACCCCAGCAGGAATATCGCTATCAACTTGAGTTTCGTCTTCATCTGCGAACCTCGGAGGATATAGATCGGGAGTAGGGCGTAGAAGTAGTCGATGAAAATGTTGGATATGGTTCGGAAGTAGCCGACTTGTGTGCATCTTTCGCTTCCCGCCCAGTTACTTGAGCCACCCGTAGCACAAATTCCCGAGGCGAAAACAACAGTAATGACCGTCCAAACTCCAACGACGCCGATAGATCCAATGAGCAGGTACCGGATGCCCTTGCCGACGGCGATGCGGAGAAGAACCAGTGCTACGGCCAACTTTACTAGACCTGCAGATACATATAGGGTCGTTTGATTGCCATAGGTAAACTTGAGAGAGAAACGCTTGGTCAGTCAACTCTACGACAGCATCGGAATCGTCTGGGTAGTCAAATTGATCGAAAGCGTACCATCGTCGCCTTCTTTTTATCATACCAGGGTTGCACATCATCGGCGGCATATCCATAGCTGTTGGAGACTCTACGTTAGGAATAATGGCATGCGGTAGAGATGATAAATTGTCGAATAAGATTGTTAAGCGCATGAAGGAATGCACGCGGTATAGCACCAAATGCTTTGACGAAGTAGGATATTAATGACTGAATACGTACTGCATGGCGGTGAAACCAAGCCCGATGGAGATCACGAAACCAGTCTATTTGACATTGGATTAGACTATTTCGATCGGAACACGGCGGCAGAGACTTTGCTTACATATGTTAAGCATAAGACGAAATCATCCCAACCAAAACTCCTTACTACTCTTGTTCGAACATAAACTCGGAGCAACACGACGAGGCCGTCGAGGACCAGGAAGAGCACGGCCGCACCAAATAGACTGTCGTGATGGCTCCCCATGTTGCTGGTCGAGGTTGTTAAGGTCCCTCTAGGAGCGACGAGTTGTCACTTGCAAGAAGCCAGCTCTTACTCCATCTCACATGCCTGATGTTGAGAGGGCTGACGACGTATATATGAGAATGCGGTGTTGAGGAGGCTCGCTGACGCCAGATAGGACTCGAGGGGACCAATCTACCAGCAAGCTAGTCTAAGACTGAATGTATGAAATAATACCTAATAGGCAAGTGTTAAGTCATGGGTGCGTGCTATTGAACCCGGTATTGTCTCAAACACGACTGTCTACCATCCATGATCTAAGTGTACAATGCGCCCGACGCTTGGCTACGAAGCCTCAATACGACGTCTTCAAACTCTAGCTGGTTTTAATCCGGAGTCCTTTCCTCTTCTCTTCCAGAACATTTGACCATTACCATTCTGTCATGTTACTTCGCATTTTTTTTCTTACGCTGACCGCTCGCATCCTTAGTGCCGTTACCCTTACCTACTGCTACGCGACACGACAGAAAGGATGCGGGAGCGGCGCGAATCCGGGTTCCCCGGCTAGAACCGTCACAACGGAATGCGTAATGCTACTCTCCAGAATCAGCATTGGCAAGACAGGGTTCAAATCATCACAATTCGCTACCCCACAGGTGGTGCCGGGGTGGTATTGATGACTAACTTGATGAAACGCAATGGCTGTGGATATGATCTACTTAACTGCTCACCTAATTATTCCTTCGAACATCCCAATACAGACAAAGAAGCACCTACCTAGCTAGGGTTAGGCACGTAGTAGATCATCGGTAAACTGTCAGGTAATTGTACGCATATGCGGATAGAATACGCAGCGAAGAGGGGACACCATCGCTGAGCGAACATTCCGAACCTAGACTCTAGACTGGCGTCGGTGGGGAGATCGCAACACACGAGACGTACAGACATCTGCTCATTGTCGGTAATTGTCGTTAAGATTCGCCATGTTTAAACGGCTCGACCCTTTTTCATTCGCTGAAAACACCGTCCCCGCCGCCTTCATTCGCTTAACTCCAACTATCTCCATTACCTACGGAGATTCTTCCTTTTTCTCCTCTTCTCGGCCACCACCTCTGCCCTTCAATTATACACGAGGCCTCTCTCTATGTGTACCGTCTAGCATTTTTGATCGGCGACTGATCGGCTACATTACGCACGACACACCCGACTGGGATCTCAGCTGAAATGCAAGTGATCGAAAAAAAGCCGCAAGGTCGTCATGGGTTACCGCCATACCTTTGCAGATTCAGACCGGCCCTAGTGACTACCGAACGCCTCCATACCCTATATAGCCTAGCACCCTAAGCTTATTTATAACCA
>MU392755.1:0-68975 GCA_022578505.1 Nemania abortiva | reverse complement strand
TAATAAAAAAATTAAATAAAAATAAATAATATTTATTATTATAATATAATAATAATTATAATATATTATAAAGTTTTTATAATTATTATATTATAATTATTAATATTATAGCTTAAAAATAATATATAATATATAAAAGCTTTAAATATTTTAAGTTATAAAATATTATTAAACTTTTTAGTTTAATAATATATAATAAAGCTTATGTTATAATAATTATATTTTATAACTTGTTAGTTTTTAAATAATTATATAAAAAGTTATAAATTTAAATATAAATAATTTTAATATAATTAACTAATTGTTTTTAAGCTAATAAGTAAAGTTATATAGCTATAAAGTTTTGCTAATAATAGCTATAAGCAAGCAATTTAATGCAAGGTTACATTTTATTTAAAAGTTTTAATATATAGCTATTTTTTTATAGCATAAAAATTATAAACCAAGTGTAATTTAAGGCTAAATTTTTTAAAAGGAGAAAATAGTTGTTATAACTACTAGCGCTATAGCTTAAAAGCAGTATATAACGTATAAAAGCCCTAGATATCCTAAGTTGTGGAATATTGCTAAACCTTTTGGTTTAATGGCATATAACAAGGCTTACGCTATGACATATTACTTGTAAAAACTTAGGCTATAATTGCAGCATAAACTTCTAGTTTTAACAGCTGCTTAAATTTTTTTTTATATATTAAAATAACGCTTAATTTTTTTTATAGCAACGTTATTTTATATATAAATTATATAAATAAAAAAGTAGTATTAAAATAATGGTTTATAAAAAACGCGAAACGCGACCCGCGTGGGTGGGGCATGCACAAAGACTTTTGCGAACTAATTTTATGCGCATACCTGGTAGTACAGTAGATAAGTCACCTATATAACTATGTGCCACCAGGTACCATACGGGGGTTTGCCCAGTACGAAGAGCTGTATATCTACGGTAAACATACGGCTCGTTTTTAAGGTAGCGGAGACTATTCCCCTAACTTTTCGAGAGTCGCTCTTTTTTTTCGCAACCGTATATTTACAGCAACTATTCCCCTAACTTGGAAAGAACAGCTCTAGAGAATAAGACGCGCGAAATGCAGAACGTGCCGAGTGGTAAACTTGCCGTTCGCTGGAAAAAGAGCCGTATATTTGTGGTATTTATGCCACTCGATACATTAGAACGGGTAGCAAAGTTAGGGGAATGGTTGCCAGTACTCCTACCCCCCAAGGCCCCCCTAAGTAATGATTACCTGGTAATCAGATGTTGTTGACCTTCCTTTTGTCGTATCTGGGTACGACTTACCCCTTACAGTACGAAGTGGTTGCCAAGGTCAGCGACAGTAAGCTAGCGGCACTAAGTAACTATGCGTACCTGACAGACATAGTACAGCACCTACAAATTTAAAGTGCTTAATGCAGTATTTACTATTTTAGGTAAGCTAGATAGGTAGTCTAAGACAGGTACGGCTGTCATGCCGGTAATTCTACAGTACCGTATATTGCCTACGCTGCACAGGTATTTATTTGGAAGCCTGCTGCTTCATGTAAGCAGTAATAACCCCTAAGCTTGCATAAGCTAAAAATAAGCATACGTGCAGTCAAATAATGGGCGTATCCAACACAGTCATATTAGAGAGAGAGTTTGACACCAAAAAAAAAAAAAAAAAGAGAGAGAGAGAGAGACAATCAACGCCAGGCTCTACCGTCTCCCGTGTAGTGCGTGCCTCGATGCAATGACAGTACATGATCCGCCCCATAGCTCTGAGTATTTTTAGTATTCTGAATATTAGACAAGTCCAGCGGAGCCATGCCGATTGCGTTACTTCATGACCAGCTGACTCGGCTCCATTCATCAGTCCCCCACACATTCCCCGTTGTTACGAGGTGGCCCGTTCTACAAACTGCCCAAGTTTGATTGCGGCTTCGGATTTCCCCCCACCGTCCGGCATGCCTAGTGTAGTCAATTCTCGCCCAGGGCCCCAGGCGGCCGGTGAGGAAGTGCGCCGGGTGGCCGCAGCTCTGCCTTACTTCGATCAACCCGCGATGGAGAGCGGCTATGCCGAGCATAATTGCGAAACCGCTTGATGGTTTTTTTTATGAGGCGATCTCGCGCCGGGGTTCCAAAGGTACTGCTTGGATCCGAGAAGTTTGGCGTCAAGCAGTGCCTGTTTGTAGTGACCAGACGAGAACCCCGGCTAAGAAGTTAATATCGCTGCCTCTAAACAATTGCTTGTTTTAAAGCAAAGGTTGAACATGTCGGTAGCTTCCTTGCTTGGAATCGTGCATCTCCCGGCTGCAAAGCCAATATCGGGGATCGCAACCTAGACCGATGCGGAATTTGTCGACTTTCTCTCGGAGTTTCAAGAAGTTGAAAACGATATGCTGATCCTGCTGGGCTCTATGCACTGCCTAATGACTCCTCAATTATATAATCACAAGTCACCCATATAGTAGTTGTTGTCTAAGTGCCAGTTGGAACATAGAAATGGCTTTCAGACTTGGAATTGTTCAGTTTGAGTTATTTTCCTTCGTTTGCAAAGATGCCGAGATCTCGAGAAATTTTGCATAACGCGGGATCCATTTCGTAACATCCTCATTTGTCTGCTCAGAGATTTAATCCATTTAGCTAGGTAGGTGCTTTACTTATAGACGGCAATCGTGCTACACGCCACACGCGTCTGTGTGTCGCGAGGGATGGGGGCTTAAAGAAACCACAGTGAACGACTAATTCATCTCATTTCCTACCTAGTATATCAACGAAGACAAAAAGCAAGCCTATATTCCAAGGAAGTTCCCTCTAGCTCTGAAGATATAGTTCACTCGTACGATGGTACCTCAAAAAGAGAGATAGAAACTATGCAAACAAGATGAGAAGAAACTATACTGCATATAGAGAAATTATAAAGAGATGGTTCTACGTCACTTAGATCAAAATAATCTACACCAAAATAGCTAATTGTTAAGATTTCTATTCCCCCAAAATAAACAGACAGAGAAAGGAAGCTCGAAAAGGACAATTCGACCTTCCCGGCCAGCTATCACTCGGCGATACGTAGAGAGGTTCTGGTACCATTATGAGGGCCTTTGATAATCTGCTATTACAACACGAGGATACGGACAATCGAAGCAAATTCTCTTCTTATAACGAATAGACGCCGATTTAGGAAAGACTAGCCCATGGGTCTACCGGGGTTTTGGAGATTGGGCAAGTAGGTGTTTAAATAAGTGTCCGGATATGACAGTAGGTAAAAATATTAATTCACTATATATAATGCTCAGTATTCTGTGACTATTAGTGTAGTCGAATGGCAACTCAGTGGCGAGAAGGCCGGCTATCTTTCATCACAGCGTGTTGCTTTGCCCGTAGCAGGCGGCATCCTCACCATCTGAACGCCGATCCACAAGGGGTGGAATGCCCTCAGGCGTCTTTAAGCATCGTGGCTTCATACATCTCACTACTCCGCTTCATTCGCTCCTTAGTTAAGCATGGGGGCCGTAGAAAAGGTCAATACCAGCAGAGGAGAGCTGATGGGATTGCGGCGATTGCCAGAGAAGATTACTCGCCAAAGACCCAACCAGATCATGAAATCGAATGCTAATCTTTTAAAAAGGGGAAGTCGAGGCTATTATCTGCTATTATTTGAAATTGGAACTGTCATGAGCCCTATACTTATGGGTAGGTAATAGACCACGTTGTTGTGCGAAGGTCTCCAAAACACCTTCCTACGTACTACCTACTATATATAAGAACAAGTCTCTTTGTTCTGAGGCCATATGGTAGGAATCAAGATGCTCTCAATACGAAGTATTCGCGGCCCTTTAAAGTTCGCGATTTGCCCTTAGCTATTTTGACGAGACATGAAGCATAGAAACCGTAGCCCTTCCTCTGCTACAACGGCGTTCTGGTTCTAGCTCTTGACGACATCAACGTGTCCTTTCTGTATCAGCTCACGCGTCGTACGCTCTCCCCTTCAGAAGGACTATCTCGGGCATGACATCGGTAAAAGCCGGCAAGGCGTCAGGAGCCTCACGGTACCAGTAAGTGATGACTATCGTTATGGCGCGAACACCTTCTAAACTAGCTTCTAGGGTGCTTGCTATCCGACTATCTATAGGAACGGTCTTCTTTGTCTATAGATGATAGTCCTCCTGGTGGTTACGTCCTCTAACAGTTCTTCTCTTCGTTGACTTCTAGCTTCATAATGGTTGGGTAAAGATTCAACAAATCCAAATAGCACCTAGACTAAGCTGGACTAGGGTTGTTGCCATATTTTAAGTCTACTTTCTGCCTTGTGAGGCCAACCAAATCAAACTCAAAGCGGTAGACTCCATAGGTTAGATACTCAGGCCTAACTTTAGGCACATAAGAGCATATATTCATTGGTATATGAGAGCATTGTTAATTAAGTAATTTAGTCTATGCTATGGATAAAGTAGAACATTTAATACTTGACTGTACTACTCAAAAGTATAGGTAATAATTAGGTGATGAGTTGCCAACTGTAACCTCCTGAGTATGTGCTAAATAGGAGCCTGTTATCTACATGCTGGGATTTATACAGTAAAGTACAGCTAAGCTGGGGCCAAAAACTAGGATTAAAAGATACAATCTAGATCTGTGTCCTAACCTCTAACAGTGATACAAAATGCCTAGAATATTACCTATTTAAGCCTAGCCCAGACTAGCGTAGTCATTTGTTTGCTACTTTGTAGATAGTGTTACCTAGCACATGCAAATGAGCACACAACAATGCGCATGGGTAGCACATGCTTCGTCCTCCATTCATTACTACCGGATAGCAATAGGCTCTGAGCATTTCTTTCGTTTAATAATATAGAGTCTCAACAACTTCATATTAGCATTCATTGATGTCTACATATAGAGATCAGGTAGATGTCTAGGCTGAGCGAGTCAAGCTAAAAATACCTAGGGGCCTTGACCTTGGTATTGTCCTGGCCGAGTCGTGGGGCGCGCGCTGTTCCGTAAGTGCCTGTGCCAGCAGCGCAGAAGCCTGTGTCAGAGAAAAGTACCTAAGACAATGCTGCGCGCTACTTTCAGGTACTTTGTTATTCGCAGAGGGTCCGCGTCCACTACAGGGAGTTCAATATCACCGAAAGTAACCACCGTGTATCCAGCTACCACCTATAGTTGATTGCAGCTTAAAAAAAAAAAGTTCAATGTGCACTCTCGAGTGAAAAGATTTCGCGTCGACTCAAAATCTCTCTTGTTCACCCTCCCGATTTCACCACCCAAAACACGTACCATCAAGATCGAGGATCACAGCAGCAGCAGTCCAAACACCCAGATTCCGCCGTCTCGGTTCACGATCGCGATGCATTACATTCTTGTTTCGGGTGGTGTCATCTCGGGTATTTCGTCGTCTCGTGCATCCTCCATGTCCACACCGTCATCGCTAATACCCCGCCAGGAGTTGGAAAGGGCATCATAGCCTCGTCTACGGGACTAGTATGTCTTGTCTTGTCTTATCTCTCTTTTTTTTGTCGTCTCGTTTCCATTTCCTCTTATGCCCTCTTGCAGCTTGACAGATGCACATATGGTGGTTGTCACTAACAATGAACCTCGCTGTAGCTTCTCCAGTCTCTCGGGTTTCGCGTGACCTGCGTCAAGGTATATCTAACTTACCTACCCACCTTTACCTCGCCAGTCTCTGAAAAGGACTTGGGTAAAATAATTCCTACTACTGGCTGCTAATGCTATGAGTAGATTGATCCCTATGTCTCGGTAGATGCTGGGCTTATGGCCCCCGCCGAGCATGGCGAGTGTTTCGTTTTGGGTTCTGGCTCGGGTTAGTAGCATCTGATATCTAGTCCCTGCCACCCTGTCTCGCGTATATACAATTGGGTCTTCTGCGCGGCTCCTCGAATACTGATTTATGTCTCCTATGCAGAGGTTGACTTGGATCTGGGCAACTACGAGAGGTACTTGTCCCTCACTCTCACCGGCGACAATAACATCACAACCGGAAAGGTTTATCTGGATGTTATTTCAAAGGAGAGGCGGGGTGACTACCTGGGTCGCACCGTTCAGATCGTACCTCACGTCGTCGATGCCATTAAGGACTGGATCAAGCGTGTGGCTCATACCTCTGTCGATGGTTCCGGCGAAGAGCCTGATGTTTGTATCATCGAATTGGGGTATGTCCCTCTTATTACTCCTCATGCCACATGCTTCACTGAGGCGCATGTCTACTATCGAGATGATCTCGGTCGACGTGGCAGTATTGGAATGATGAAATGTCCGTGCTAACCGATAGCCCCTGATCAGAGGAACCGTGGGTGACATCGAGAGCGTGAGTAGCATTCCGGTCCCCGTCTGCCTTGATGCATTTGCTGAAAGCGAGCTCGCCGCTGCTTGATTGCTGATTCTTGAAATAGATGCCATTCCTTGAAGCCTTAACTCAATGTGCGTATATAGGCACCGCCCCCGTTCTCTCACCTGTCGAAGCTGAAAACGACATGACATAAGGGACGTAATCATCAATTGACTTGTTATCTTGACAGTGCGACATGAGGCTGGCAGCACTAACTTCGCCACTATCATGGTCAGCTACGTCCCCGTGATCCATGGAGAGCAAAAGACGAAACCGACACAGCATGCTGTCAAATCTGTTCGTAGCCACGGCTTGATCCCTGATGTGGTATGTGCAACCTCTGGCGCTCACCAATCTTCCTGCTGATGGCGTATCAGATTGCCTGCCGCTGCGAGAAACCCCTTGCTGAGAGCACCGTCCGGAAAATTTCGCTCCACTGCCAGGTCGAGGTGGAGCAGGTCGTTGTTGTCCGGGATATGCCGACCATCTACCAGGTGCCACTGTTGTTGCGCGAACAGGAGATGGTCCCCCTACTTCTCTCCAAGATGAGTCTCTCTACGGAGTCCATCTCTAGAGACCGACTGGCAAAGGGCGAAGAACTCTGGGAGGCATGGAAAATCGCTGCCACGGCCGAACACAAGGCAACTGTCAATATTGCCCTTGTGGGTAAGTATGTGAGCTCACCTGACGCCTACATGAGTGTGACAAAAGCGCTTGAGCACTCTGCAATGCATTTGCGCGTCAATTTGAACCTGCTTTGGATCGATGCCGAGCACCTTGAACCTACAATGAAGACTACCGACCCTGAGAAGTTTCAAAAAGCCTGGGACACGCTCCATACAGCCGCGGGTCTAATCGTTCCTGGTGGATTTGGTAGACGGGGTGTCTTGGGTATGATGTTAGCGTCCAAGTGGGCCAGGGAACAGAAAATCCCCTTCCTAGGTGTAGGTTCCATCTGGGTACTTCCTGGCTACTTTATCTCTAACTCGCTTATTAGGTATGTCTTGGGTTCCAAGTTGCTGTCATGCAGCTTGCGCGAGATGCCTGCTCTCTACCCCATGCCGACTCGGAGGAGTTCGATGCGGCGACGACAGAACCTGTCATTGTGTACATGCCTGAATTAGACCGGGAAAACATGGGCGGTACAATGCGCCTCGGTCTGCACGAGACCATCTTCCAGGAAGGCAGCGAATGGTCTAAGATCCGGGCCCTATACGGCGGAGTCCAGGGAGTTAAGGAGAGACACCGGCACAGATACGAGGTCAACCCCAAATTCGTAGAGCGGTTACAAGAGGCAGGTATCCATTTTATCGGCAAAGACGAGACAGGACAGCGTATGGAGATTTTCGAGATGGAGAACCACCCCTACTTTGTTGGTATGTTTTGGCAGGTTGGTCATGACTTTGCGCGGATGACGCTGACGACGATGATAGGAACGCAATTTCATGCTGAGTACCAGTCACGGGTCCTCGCCCCGAGCGTAAGTATTGTGATTTTCCATGCAGGTGGTACGTACGGACATTGACAATCACACTAGAAACCCTATCTTGGGTTCGTTGCCGCCAGCGCGGGCTGTCTAGACACGGTTATCAAGTCACAAACGATGAATGGCTCGAAATAAGGTGGTAAGGAGGTCCGAAATGTTGGGCACCCTTCGGACGCTACCATCTTCAAGCCCGGCGTTACGGTTTGTTCTCGGGAGCGTATGGTGTGCGCGGCCATCGACAGCTCAGTGCGCTTAGACTCATGGAATCCGCATGCGCTACCGGCATAGCTGTATGGTATTGCCTGCAAGTAACCATTTTCGTAGTGGTTTACTCAGCTACAGGTGATGGGGACCAGCCCGACAAGATGCGATGCGCAAACGCCTATACGTACCCATGGGGATCACTAACACATGACGATACCTTGTAAACCCCCTCGACCCAAAATATACTTGTGAGCCTCTAAATAGGCCGGCGCCTACCGGTTGGCGCTGGATATAGCACGATAGAGGTTATTCGAGATAGACGGCAAGTCTGAATCTTCCATGTCTCGAAGCACGAAGGTCGGCGACGAGAACTTGCAAGATTAAGATGAGCGTTGAGCCACTGCATCGGTAATGAAACATAGATAGAGCAACAGCGACAAACAAAATTCGTATATGCCCGTAAGTGTTGCTCATTGCTCCCGTGATCATGCCCTCTCTCGCACATACCTTAGCGCCGCCTATATACGTGAATTTAGTAGGGATAAATTAGCTAAGGCTTGGGAATCGTTGGGTTTCTGCTGCACCCCGAAGAGATAATTGGAGACACATTTATCTACTTAATCTACCTTTACGCATTCTCTCTCTTTCCCTCCGTATCTGTGAAATAGGTGATTTAAAGAGTTATAATACAAGACATTATCTCAATCTCCATATTTACCATTCGAGAACGAATTGATTTATTTCGCGCTCCTTAAGTTAACACCTTGATTATGCTTCCTCACGTAGTCTTGGAGGTATGCAGTAGAATCGATTACCTAATACGACCAAGGCTGTAGATAATCCACACTGTGCAAGAAACAATTAGGTAAGTGGTTGCGCAAGCTCCTCGGCGCTATGATTGGCCTACAGACACAGTCCCACTCTACATGATACTGTGTAAGGATAGGCCTGCATTAACGTCCGATCAACTGTGTCCGTACGACACAATCAACTCCTCGACGTCAAGGCAACTTTCCGGGAGAATAAAACTCCCACATTTCTACCAGCCAACTTAGGATTTAACCGGGATCCATACCATGAAGTTGGACGGCACACTGCGGATGGAGCCGGCATGCAATTGAGCGCAGATGGTTCGTGAAGTTCTTCAGGCCAATTCTTATTCTCACACACGTCAACCAGACGGGCAGCGAACCGAATAAGTGAGCGAGTGAGTGAGCGGGTGGGTGAGCGAACATGCCTTCACCACTCGCCGTAATGCTATGGTCTACCTTGGGCGGACTTGTATTAGCTACAATCGGTGTTCTCCTTCTGCTGCCTTCTCGATACGAGAAGCCTCCAGCAACCACTGCAGGCGACGCCGCCTCGGTTTCGGTGCAGATCCTAGTTTTGGGAGACATTGGGAGAAGCCCTCGGATGCAATATCACGCACTCAGCATCGCCAAACACGGGGGCACTGTTCATCTCATCGGGTATCACGGTATGTATACTCACGTCCTTATTGGAATCCATCTTCATTCGACCCATTTCTCCTCGACCCATTTCTCCTCGACCCATTTCTCCTCGACCCCTTTCTTAAATATATATATATATGATGATATCAAATAACTGACCATCCCTCATAGAGTCATCACCGCACCCAGATCTTCTCTCTAGCCCCAACGTCACCATCCACCCTCTGGCAGCCCCCCCGCGGATTCTGAGGTCTCCTTCGATCCCGTTCGTGATCGCCGGGCCCCTCAAGGTGCTATGGCAAGTAGGCACACTATTGCAGGTGCTGGGGTACACGGCGCCGGCGTGTACATGGTTGCTCGTTCAGGTAGGCAAACCACCAGCCCGGGCACACGTCTATCATCAACTCCATCCCCTCGTTTTTCTCCCTCTCTCTTCACCGCTAACATCCCCCAGAACCCCCCCTCGATCCCAACCCTGGCCATAGCCCTAGCGGTATCGATCATGCGCAACACGCGCCTGATGATCGACTGGCATAACTACGGTTGGACGATCCTATCCGGCACAAAGGGACCCGCGCACCCCTTCGTAGCCATCTCTAAGGCCTACGAGTGCGCCCTGGCCCAGGCCGCGCCGACGGCGAACATCACCGTCACGCACGCGATGGCTGCGGAGCTGCGCGGGCCGCCGTGGAACGTGACCTCGCCCGTCGTGACACTGCACGACCGGCCGGCATCCATCTTCCAGCCCCTGTCCTCGCCATCGGAGCGCGTGGCCTTCCTCACGCGCCTGCCCGAGACGAAGCCGTTCGCGGCGAGCATCCTCTCGGGCGCAACTAGGCTAATCGTAAGCAGCACGTCGTGGACGCCGGACGAAGACTTCTCGCTGCTCCTCGACGCGCTCGTGTCTTACGCAAACACGAACACGGGCACAGACGCCAAGACCTTCAACTCCACCCCGCGGCCAGCCATCCTCGCCATCATTACCGGCAAAGGCCCCCAAAAGGCGCACTACTCATCTCTGATCGAGACACTATCGCGCAGCGGGCAGCTAGGCAACATCACGATCGCGACAGCATGGCTCTCGCTCCCTGACTACGCGTCTCTCCTCCGCAGCGCGGACCTGGGTGTGTGTCTGCACAAGTCGAGCTCGGGCGTCGACCTGCCGATGAAGGTGGTAGACATGTTCGGGTCCGGGCTGCCGGTCGCCGCGTACTCCAACTACGCGAGCTTCGGGGAGCTCGTGCGCGAGGGCGTCAACGGGTGCGGGTTCGAGACGGCGGATGAGCTGGCGGGGGTCCTCGCGCGCTTGTTCGCTGGAAAGGGTGAGGACGAGGACGAGCTCGCGACGCTGCGGAAGGGCGCGAGGGACGAGAGCGCGCTGCGGTGGGACGAGGAGTGGGATCGCGTGCTTGGGCGCGTGTTTGGGTTTACGGCTGCGGAAGCTTAAGGAAAGAAATCAGAGAACGTAAGCTCGGCTATCCATCTGTCGCAGATGCTTTTACCATAAAAGGAGTGTATCACAACGAATTGCATTAGTTAATAGATATAGACAGACACACATGGATACACAACCGAACATACAAGACAAAGAATTCAACGAAACAAAATAAGAACAAGAAGGACAGCACCAAAAATGAGGGAGAAATAGCAGGTTGACATACGCTAAACACAATGCAACGAACTCCGAAACGATGCGCCATCGCTACCTCGGAAACAATAATGCGTGTATCTCTTGAGAAAAACCTCCTAACCACCCATCACCCGCCCCTAGGAAACCTCCCCCATGTGCCCAGCGCTACACTATCAGTTCACTATAGCCTAGCCTCGGAAACCTCGACAACCAGTCTCCCGCGAGCCCCGCGTCTCGCACATCAGACACGTCCTTCCTTATCCCCTAATCTGTCTCGCCCAAGCTCTCCTTAACACAGGCGCGGACCCTCCTCCGGAACTCTTTAGGGCCACCCTCACGCTCAGCACGAAGTAGCTTTGCGGCATCGAGGTTGGCTGGTGAGTCCTCGTTCGGCTCGCTGAATAGGCTGATAACACTGAGTAGGATGGTCTCGGGGGTTTGGACGGGGGTCCAGCGCTCGGCAGCGCTCTCATAGCCGTACGTGTCCTCGCCGGGCGGGTGCAGGATGGAGATGCATAGCTCGCCGCTGGGGTAGATGTTGGGGTGGAAGGGGATCGGGGTCTGGAAGACAAGCTTGGGTGGCATGAGCGGATACTCGGGCGGGAAAGTTAGGTGGGCGCGGAATATGGCACCTGTGAGTAAATGAATACATTAGTATGGGATATTTGTGCTTGCGTGTCTGCAAGCAGTTTTATTCATTCAGGCACCAAACTGTGTGAGAAAATACAACAACACGATTTGACAAGATATAACAAAATAGAAGGGATAAAGGCGTCTCTCTACTCACCACCATAGTACTTGCAATCGTCATTGATCATGAGCGAAACCTCCCACTCAAAGACATTGCTATCCTTGACCAGGCCGACCGAGATGCCCGACAGATCATTGGCTGTGTTGATCTCCTTGAGCTGACGCTGCAGCAGTGCCCCGGCCGGGCTCAATTTTGCGGCCGGCGAGGACATGGTTCCCGGCCCTATGCACAATCGGTAGTGTAGTGTGGTGTAGTGTGTAGTGTAGTGTCCTAGTTCTAGTTGAGACGACCGGTACTTTCAGCACGCTGTAGCTTTAGCTAGCTAAGGCTCGGTACGGCACGGTGAAGTGCAAAGGTACAAAAGGTAGAACAGGGTAGGGCAGGTAAATCGACCGAACTAGGGACCAGGGGAGCCAACGAACGCGCGGGGTAGAACAGCTGAGTTGAGGAGAAAAGGATATATCATATATCTATATCGTGTCGCTCTTAGAAAAGTAGGCTGTCCGTCAACCTAGAAATCCAGCACATATCATATGCTAGATAGCTTGTTGGCTCGACTTGCTTGCGTCCAGAAGGTGCGTATGTGTTGCAAGAACCCGACAGCAAGTAGATAGAATGATTATAGATAAACGGATAGAAAGATCAACCATCCATCATCAATGCAGGGAAAAGAAGAAAAGAGGAAGAAGCGGAACGGAAGAGTGGCCGAGAGTGGACGAGAGAGGGGGGTGGTGGGGTTGGTGGGGTGCCGGGATCATAGGTAATAAAGTACCTACCTGCTTAATACCTGGTAGTGAGAATGGCGTTTCGGAAACAGTCACGCACAAGCATAAAGCACCGGCGACTGGCGACTGGCGACTGGCGACTGGCGGCTGGGGAGAGGGAGAAGGAAGAAGGGAGAAGGGAGAAAAAAAAGGTATCAACAACAGTGATATAGGGACTCGTGGCGTTCTTCTAATTTAAAAAATTCCCGCCTCTTCGTTCTAGTTGGCCCTGCAAGGAATATGAGATGGGATACATACAATCTAACAATAGACTGTTTGAATAACAAGAGAGACACCTATCGACTTAACGCAGCACCATGCAGATGGATCAGAATGGAAATCCACAAACTCGAGAAAGAATTTACATGGGTAAAAACATGCCTATTCAACAATACAGTACTTACCATAGGTTGAAATGGCGGGGTAGGGTACACTGCAGCTATCATTGAAAGCAGTGAGGCATTCAAGTATTGGCCATTGGACAAGGGTCTATAATACAGTACATATGTACATGAAGGCAGGGGTTAGGAGTGCTTGCATTAGCGCCGGGTATTGAGATCAGGTGTGTGAATAGAAAGTGCCATTGTGATAGGTATTCTAAGCCATATTTGTAAGATCGCCAAGTTGGCTCCAATAGTGCGAGTTAGTCTTTTCTAGGAGTAAAGCAATGGGCCGTATTTCTTCAGCTTACATGGAATTGCTAGTTTCTATCATCATAAAGCCACCTGTCCGATATCATTCGTCGTTAAATGAACATATGCGAGGGGCTAAGGACATACATACCGTCTCATACAGGCAGCGCACTATGAAATGACAGTCAAAAGTTAAGCACTTTCTGCCTCGGGTCAATATACTGGGGGGGAAGGGGGTTTCCTAAACTTGAAGAGCGTTCATATTTGCATTTTGATGTAAGATAGCAACGTTAAATTCGAGTACCAATACTAGAATTGTGATCATCGTGAGTATGAGCCCCGGGAGCCGTCTTTCGATCCCGATCGTGGCACATCAAAAGCGGACGGAGAGCAACCGCAACGTCGTGAACCGCAAGAGGTATCATTCGCGCCCAAAAAAACAGCAACCCAACGCCAGTCCATATGCATTTTCCGAAAATGACGTCCTCGCCTAGATCGCCTCATATCTTCCAGAGCAAAACCAATGCGGCTTCACCGCGAAAACACCACTTGCCCCATTTGAAGTAGGAGGTAATCAATAGCAAGCCCTCTCCCTCACTTCTTTTTCGACGTCCCAAAGCCCGTGATGCCCATCGCCGCCATCATATCGTCCTCGTCGTGTTCGCCCTCGATCCTGACATCGTCGCCATACTCAACCTTGACCTTTTCCATCTCCTCCTTCTCGGCCCTCTTCCTCGCGAGGTCCTCGAGCCTCTTCACTCTCCTCGCCTCCTTCTCCTTCGCCTCTTCTTCGCCGCGGATCTCGAGCCTCTCCTTCAGCGTGGTAATTGCCGCGCGCTTCTGCTCCTGCAATGCCTCCCAGACCTCGTCGACGCGGCGGCGGACGTCGTCAGCGCTGGCGCGCGCGACCTCGCCCGTCTCGCCGATGTTGCGCAGGTGCTGCATGCTGTTGATGTGCTCGACCCACTGAATATTGTCCTTGAATGTGAGGTCACAGGCGGCGCAGTAGAAGCCCGCGCCGCGGCCCCTCTTGCCTTGACCCGCGCCCGCCGGCACGAGCACGGTCTTTCCGACGCTCGCCTCGAGGTCCAGCACGTCACGTCGCGCCCGCGTGTGCGTCTCGTCCCCCGTCAGCGGCTTGTAGTACTTTTTGCCGGCCAGCTTCGCCTCGTAGCGCGCTTTCGCCTCTTCGCGCTCCGCGCCCTCGCGCACCCGCGCCTTCTCCGCGTATTCATCGAGGTCGTAGGTCCGCCGGAACGACGTGTCCGTCGCCGGGGTGCCGTAGGCGGAACCCTTGCCGGACATCTTGTCGGTATGAGGGCGGGCGAAACGGGTAGGAGACGGATTTGGGTAGGCGGAAGATGCGTGTTATAGAGCGATGATTGTGGTGCTCGCTAGCTTCATGTACGCGGTCGTGAGGTTCGATGTTCGAGGTCGGTCGAATTGGTTGATGTTATGCGGAAGACTGGGACCAGATATTGATTTGACACAGTGTGATGCATGCAATTGAAGATTGCTTTCGGCGCTGGTCTACATGTGGCCAGGGGCGGTTATCTACCTAGGTAGTTAGTACTTCAGTACACACGCAGAAGTGGGGAAGATAGGGTACTATGTAGGTAGAGAGCTACCCCGCGATTTATGCAGCATCTAGCTAGGTATCGTTATAATGAAGGAGGGCTTGCTTCTTGTACCTATCCCTACCCCTCCTAGTTCGACTTACGAAATTTCTTTGCGATTTTTCCACCCCATGGTTCATTGCTTCTAGTTTTCGTTGAGATGCTATACCTTGTTGGCCTAGGTCTCTCAGACGAGACTGACATCACCGTCCGTGGTCTCGAGGTCGTCAAGAAAGCTTCACGGGTTTATCTGGAAGCCTACACTAGCATCCTACTCGTGGACCAGGCCGTGTTGGTGAGTTTTTCATGTCGCGTTTACTCGCGCGCGCACGTCTAACGCTAATGAACACAGTAGGAGGCGTATTATGGACGGTCCATCGTAATCGCCGACCGGGAGATGGTCGAGTCCAACAGCGACGAGATCCTGCGGGATGCGCACACCGAAGATGTCGCATTTCTCGTCGTAGGCGATCCCTTTGGGTACTTCTTCCCTTTCTCATGCCTAGGCCAGGCAGGCAAAGCAGAACTAAAACTAACGTAACGCCATCTTCCCGCAGCGCCACGACCCATACCGATCTCGTCTTGCGCGCCCGCGAGCTATCGATACCCATCCAGACGGTCCCGAACGCATCCATCATGTCGGCCATCGGTGGGTGCGGGCTGCAGCTATACAACTTCGGGCAGACGGTGTCGATGGTGTTCTTCCTAGATAATTGGCGCCCGGCCTCGTTCTACGACCGTATCAAGGAGAATCGCGCGATCGGCCTGCACACCCTCGTACTACTCGACATCAAGGTCAAGGAACAGAGCCTAGAGAACATGGCGCGCGGACGCCGCATCTACGAACCCCCGAGGTACATGACGGTGGGCCAGTGCGCCCAGCAGATGCTGGAGGTTGAGGAGGACAAGAAGGAAGGTGTGTACGGGCCCGATAGTTTGGCCATTGGCGCGGCCCGGGTGGGGGGTAAGACGGAGAAATTCGTCGCGGGAACCCTGAAGCAGCTGTGCGACGCTGATGATCTGCTCGGCCCCCCTCTACATAGTCTTGTGTTGCTGGGGTCCCGGGCGCATGAGCTGGAAAGGGATTACGCACGCGACTTCGCCGTGGACAAAGATGTATGGGATAAAGTGTGGTCTGAGCAGTACGGGAAATAAACGATTAAGCATTTGCTTTGCCTGCTTGTCTGGTGGAATTATTTTCATCAATTACAATTTGTTGTCTATTCCATCGAAACCCGCAATCCGCCAAACATGACAGGTGAAGATACCGGTACAAGCTACTGAGCAGATCTCCGCGCCGTCACCTCGGCCTCTGTGATCTCCCGAATCTTATTCACATTTGCCTGCTCGCCGGTGACCATGCCCTTCGCGACCTCAGCCATACGGCCCAAGATGGTACGATCGGTGATGGCATACGTAGCGGTGCCCATCTTGACGCGAATGACGCCGATGCGCGGATCGTTCTCCGAACCATCGTGCTTCCCATCTCCGAGATCACCCATCCACGCCCGCAACGTCGGGCTGTAGTACTTCTTAACGAGGCCGCGATCCGTTTCGATGCTCGCGGTGCCCGAGATCGAGGCCCATTGCCCCGAGGAGTCGAGGAAGGCGATGTTGACGTGGGGATCGCTCTTTAGCTCGTCCGTTTTGTGCGACTCTGTGTTGGTGAAGAAGAGGTAGTCCACGCCGTGGCTCTCCTGATGTGGAGTCAGTTTTGGATATTCGACTCATTTTGGTACGTACGAAAGTGATATGGTGAGGATGACATATGGAGGAAAGTATGAGGACAGAGTGTGCGTCAGGAGAATGAAGGGTGCCATTGCACGTATGTATGTATGTATGTTCGAGTATCTATGGAGACTAGCTGACCTCCGCCGTGACGGCCATGCACCGCGACACAAGCTTCCCCGTAGCTTGGTCACGTGTGGTCATCATGCCGAACTTGCAGGCATTGACGAACTTGTCGAGGGCCTGGATCTTGTCCTGTGTCGAGACGGCCGTGTCCTTGTTGGCGCTCGTGTACGGGTCCGCAGGCTTGCCGCCCGTGTCTGTGTTCGAGAAGGCAGACATAGTGATAGCTTGGTTCGATATATGTCTCCTGTCAATGGGTGTTGTCCTTGTTGGCTAGTTCGATTCAATTTTGAATCCCAATACTCATACTTGACTTGTACGTAGGATAAGAAGGTGGAATTATCTACCCAGACGTTTACACCGAGTGGCGATCAAGAGATTCATTCTGGCGAGACTGTGTATATATATACATCCTATGCAGTCTCTATGTTTCACCTACGTAACGTAATTGTCTGCATGCTGTGACTTCATTACGAGCGTTTCCGTCCCCGCTTGGCGTCCCCGTTGGTTCGATTGAAAGAAGGGGATCCGATCGGTGGTAGCGCGAGCGAGCGAGCCGTGGCATGCCATCATCGACAGACCAACTCGTCATACATTTATATTGCGAAACTGTATGTCTTGCGGTTCTTGACATATCATGACGTCAAAGCTTGTATTCTTTCAGCACGCACGATGCATTACACGGGAGAAATGCACATACCGGGTTCTATTCCCGGGAGATGGGATTCTGGTATCAATACCATAATTAGGTTTCTGGTCTTTGGTATATACAAATTGAAACGGGGAAATGGGATGGACAAGGCTTGATTGCCAGTCCACCAAGGAGATCGGATGATAGCTTGACAGGTGGATAAAGGTAGGTATGAGGCGCCTGAATATGTAGGTACAGTAGGTAGGTACGGTTCCAGATTGCATGCGTTGTAGAGATGTGCAATATCTGCACGTATTAGTATAGAACTACCTATCTACCTAATCAATGTTGGTACAGTAGATAGGCGCTTCATGCAAGCTGCAAGTTCCCAATATGTAGTGATGAAAACATCAGGAATGCTCCCTCCGTCTACGCGCCCGTTGTTGTTATAAGGGGATTACATATACGTACCTAAGGTATGTATGCTGTGTAACATACCTTAGGTAGCTTACATGGGCAAGTGGCTACATGGTATCTAGTAGGTAACTACTGCATAGCAAGTAAGTAGGTATGTAAGCAAGTAGAATGTAAAGACTAGGTAGATATATTCCCAACTTGCTTCATGCTCGCGTTTCTTAGCCATGTTTAAGTGCGGGCGCCCACGTGTACATCTGTACTGTGCTGTACAGACTTATGTACCCAAGGTAACTAACTGTAAGCTGGTGCTCCGTAGATAGCAGTCTCCCTGAGGTGGTGTCCGTGATCGGGTCTCATTAAGGTCCATATTACCCTGGCCAGATGAATGTGTCTGAACCTTCGAAGTAGGAGCTCGTGCCGAGATAGTTCTATGCTGGTGGTTCCCATGGCATGCCTTGGAGGGACGTCGCTCGATATTAAAAAGTGCACTTGCCTAAGACTAAAGACGTTTACAATAGCAGCACAAGACCCTGAAACAAGAACGGTAGGTAGTACCAGTGGTATATAGATTGTTGAATGGAGAAGGAAGGTACTACTTACATGAAATGCGCAACACGGTTACAGCAGGATCTAGACTGTTATGGAGTAAGTTGGATATTGCCAGACCGAGTCCCTTCCCAACAGTCCGTAGGCAGGTATTTCGGTACCTAGCTAGGGGTGTCTATGGTGGTATCTAGTTAGTATAAATGCCTTCAAATGGGTGCGGGATCCATGTAGACATTGTAGAGGTATGTGTGTAGACATGCGGGACCGGATACTTCCACCCGATAATTCCGATACTAGAATAGGTACCTAGATATTGCTCGACGGCAAGTACACACATGCACCTTCCTCCACTCTTGGACCCTCCATCCCCCATCATACCTCCTCCAAATATCCAAGATGGTGGATATGGTGGACAGCGGAATTTAGACCGGTAGACTCACTTCACTTTCGCCAAACGGACAGACAAAACATAACACAACACAACAACACAACACAATCACATCTCCGGGCATCGAAAAGCGTTCCGGCCGCGCTTGTCCCGGTTTTTCGATGATCCCCTAACCGCTCTCTGTCCTTTTGTCGGATGGATGGGTAGGCGGAGAGATATTCATCCATCCCAAGACGACGACGGTCCTGGTGCAGTCAGTCGGTCAGCCATATCGCCGCTGTCACTTAGGTAGTTACTTCTTCGCGTTGCCCTTGGTCGTCGATTTGGGTCTCGTCTGCGATCATCGACCAATTTACACACCCTCTTTCGTCTGGATTGGGTGCTATCTGACAATACGGGTGATGTGCCTACAAGCCAAGGCCGCGGCTTGAATAAATACCGTCCATCTCGACGTCTAACGATTCGTACCGGTAAGCTAGTTTAATTAATCTTCAATCGCCCAGCCTTTATCAAAGCACCAACCGCGCTTGCGCATATGATGTATCCTAAATCTGCCTTCATGTTATTATACTACATCGTTTCACTGTGCTGGGCTTGCTCGGAATATATATCTGTCATACCTACGTACAGCCACTCCAGCTTTCAGCAGCAATTCAGCATTTGACATTCAGCAGCCCAGCAACAAGCGTTGCTCTTTCTGTTCTGACCAGTTCTGTCTCATACCCGAACACTATATACTCACTCGCTCACTCGTTCGTCCAACCTGCATCTTGATTACCTCCGCCGTCACCACCGTCATCAACCCGTCTTCATTCCTACGACCCCTTCCGTGCATCACTAGACCCCCCGGCTTCCTATCTAATAACACGCTACTCAGTCCACCTCTGACACCAAGCTAGATACCCAGACCAGAGCGTCTATCGTTGCCATTGACCATTGATATAGCCCTCCACGGCTTGTCGCTAGTTAATTTCCTATTATTCATCGACGGGTATTCTGTTATCTAGCCTCACCTCTCATCAGAGCTTTTATTCCCTACGAAAGGCAACACCGGAAACGCTAACTCTCATCCCACGCATCTTCATTTTTTTTTTCTTTGCCGGGCTCGCTTGGGCAGCTTGTCGGTAACTACACATAGAGTACATCGGCGGTCGACACGAGACAGCCAAAATGGTGAGGATCGCCCACCCCACGACTTAGCGTTTCCCTACTTCTTTTCATTTCTTCATACATCTATAGAAACAATGCCGCCTGTAAACTCGAGCGCTGATTTATTTTTTTTAAGAATGCATCATGGCCTGCCTGGGAGTGCCGTGATCAGGCGGATCAGGCGGAGCTATACTACAACCAGCCGTTACGTGCCGAGAATCGCCGCTTGGAGGATGAGAACTTGACTCTCAAGCGCCTACTACGCAAGCACGGCATCTCGTGGCAGAACACCCAGCCCAAGCCTACGCGTTCCAAAAGCTCTCGTGTCACCCGCTCTAGTATAAGTCATGACAGAGTCCTTCCCCATCTACCTGTCGAGATTCAGCTTAGAGTGCTCTGCTACGCTCTGACCAGTCCTCATCCCATCGTCGACCCACTCTGTAAGAGTAAACCCGAGCGCATGCTCCCACGCGAGAAGAGAAAAGGTAACGATATTGCCATCCATTTCCTCGCCACCTGCCGAGCCTACCATTTCGAGGGTACGAAATTCCTATGGTCCAACAACACCTTTCTGTTCACGAGCCCAACGAACTTGAGACAGTTCGCTGAGCTCGATTTGGTGTATCGTCAACAGGTTCGGCATGCCACGTTCCGCCTTATCGCTAGGTTCTATGATGACGAGGACCGCGTACACCGGCTACCGACATCCTACCACCCCAAACTCAAGTCCTCAGTCAAGCTGGCAGTTCAGCGTCGTCCTAAGGAAAAGACGTTGGCTCGACGTGGTTTTCGCGCCTATGCCTGGTATCAACTGATCGACTTCCTCGAGGCCATGCTACCCCCCCACGATCCCGCCTGCAAATCTTCGCCTACCGAGCCTCGCCCGAGACTATTGCCTGCCCTCGAGACTCTCCGCATCGACTTTGTCAACTTCATCAACGATCTGCTCCAGTACCCACCCCAACACTTACACGATTTGGCCTCGCACCAGCTGGGCTGCATGCTCAATGAGGTCACCCTGACTGGCGTCCCAACCGACGAGTGTGGTCTCCGCGTAAGCACAGAGCTCTCCGGCCTCCTCAAAGATGAAGGCCTTTTGATTGACCACCCTCCAACTCTCGTAGCCGTCAAAGACGGTATTCGCCTGCTGCAGTGCGTCGGACCCCTGTGCGATCACTCGCTCAAGGTGGTTCGGGGTATGCCTAGCACGAACGACTTCTTTAGCGACAGCCACCGGACCCATAGTCAAAGTGATTTCCCACCAGCACCTTCTCCGGAGGGCAAGCCCCCTTATTCTGCCTTCTATTCGTGCCGCACTATCTGGAAGAAGGTCCCGATTAAGTTAGACGGAAATGGAGAACGTAGGTGGGAGCTGTTTGATCGTGTAAGTGGTATGGCGTGGGAAGACGTCGAGGAGGAAGCCACTCTATTCGACTTCCTCGATGATGAGCTGGAGCCCATGGTGTGCGAGAACTGCGGTGAATGCCATCCCGGTGCACTTCTCCCTAATGAGTTGATGGATCTCTGGGACGACGAACTCGATTAACGAGCACGCTTATGGGGAGACGTACATAATGTATGGAGATATGGTTCTCATTAACACGGAAGACGATCTGACAACGGAAATGGACTCGCGACTGGCGAGCCCTTATGGTACATATTGCTTCTGCGTTCTGGCTCTCGACAGAAGCTTTTGTTGGCTGGGGTCTAAAAATGATTAGAGTAATGACCTTGTATCTATTCCTTGTTGCCTCTGTGTCATGAGTATCTGTCATGAGTAGATAAACGAGAACGAGAGCTAGCCAGCTTTTACCGGGCCGAAGAAAATACCCACTCACCACGATGTTTCCTTTTTCTTTTTTTTTTCTCTTCTTGCTATGGTCGAAGGTTACTTGCTATGGTGGTAGGTTATATCCTCTTATGTTCGTGTTAGGTTGGCCACCTACCTATTACGCCCCGCCATGGTCTACCTACTATATCTCTTTCACGAAATAGAATGGGAGACAATGAGCTATACTAATGAAGTGAGAGTAGACCGGCGAGCCATATGGAATAATAATACATAAACAGTCTAGTCTCCTACCCCCTGCGCAACCCGTACATGCTATGAAATACCACAGTAATTGCTATTAGTCCCGCGGTAGATAGGCGAGTAGTTCACTCTAGCTTATCCCCATCTTTCTACTGCTGTGTTCTCTAGACCGAAAATGGGTGTTTGGTTCTATCAAGGTATTTTCCCGTGGACATCTCTGCAAGGTGCTTAGCTTAGGTGAATGACAACATTGTTTAGCTATATGACAGAATAAAGCACGTCTACAGTAAACAAGATCAAAAAAAGAAACATATAGGGATAGAACACGGGAAGGCAGGCGTGGGCGAAGGACGGAAACAAGAAAGACAGTAGTATAAAGTCGAAATTCTTTTTTATTCTAATCCTTCGGCATTATATCTTGACATCACAGTGGCTAACTGGCTACTAGCTAGCTACACGGTACTGTACGATGCGGAATTATACTTCTTTTCCTCTCTTTCTTGCTTTCTATCACGAAGCCACCCCCGAATTATGACCGGACAACACCACAGGACACTACTCCTCGTCATCGTCGTCATCATCGTCATCGTCCTCTTCGTCGTCGTCTTCCTCTTCATCCTCTTCTTCAGCACTGCTCTCCTCGGCAGCCTCGTCTGCTGTGCCTCCCGCCTCTTCTAACCGTAACCATTCGTCCCATTCAGGGAACAGATCTCCGTCTTCGGCGGGAACACCAATCATCTTGGCTACACGCCCCTTTTTTGCCTTATCTAGGCCCTCTTTCCATCCCTTGACGGCCTCTGCCGTGAGGCTGGGCTTATATGTCTGAGAAAACAGCACGGCTTCCGCTGAGCGATTCGTCTTAACGAGGATATCTACACAGCCAGCCGTGTCGCCGAGTAGCCATTTGCTAGTAAATGCGACGTTATGAGCGCCAGACTCCTCTGCCTGAGCAGACAGGGTCTTCAAGCCCTCCTTGTCCGAGGTACTCGAATAGATCAGGAGTAAAGAGCCCAGGTCACGGGCATGTGTAAAGCACTCGGTGGCGAGTGCTACGTCCCAAGCAGCAAGAGCCGTGTCACCAACAGTCTTCCACTTGTGCTCGACGTCGGCTTGGCGTGCGAGATCTAGAGCAATATCAAGTTGGTTGAGAGCGAGCGCAAGGTCGAACTTGTGCTCAGGATCGGTCTAACACTGGAGTCAATATTATCCATTTATTGGAGATATTACTCAGATTTTGTGAGCTTGTAAGAGTAGGGGGAGTAGAAAACGTTCGTCGAGTCATTTAATGGCCCTTAGACTTGGAAAAAAAAAAAAAAAAAAAAGAAGGGGGGACGGGGAAATCTAGTGGACTTACTGCTACTTCAAGGGCCAGCTCCTTGTATCCCTGTCCCTCAAGGAACCTGGCGATCTTGTTAAGTTGGTCAGTAGGAATGCTGGGAAGCAGTTCCGCCGCCGTTTCCATGTCACCACGCAACACTAGAGTCTGGTATTCGAGGACAGGCAGAGATAGAGCGAAAGAAGTGACGTTGACGTCCTTGTCAGCAAGGTAAATCCTCGAGTCTCTCTGAATGAAACCTAGCGAGTACATCGGCTGGTCAAAGTGAGTAATGGTGTAGGTCTGATCACCAACCAAGCTGTTCAATCGGTTGGTGCTGTTAGTGTAGATGAACGAATCGCCCACCCACTCGCCAGTGCGTACGCTATTGCCAAGTTAGTACCGAGACACTTCGGGCAGCGAGGGCATCTTACCTCTCTGAGATATCCGTGATGACTTCGAACGCAGCTTCCACTCCATCCTCATCGACTTGCCCGGCCTGCACGGCTTCGATGTAGTTCTCGCGCGAGTACCTAAGAACGTAGAAGGTGTCGTCACAAGCTAATGTCACCAGTTCGCCACTGTCTGACCAATAAACTTGCCTCGGCTCTACTTCGATTCTTCGCACAAGTCCACCGGTCGCCCAATCAAAGAAAGAGATTCCGCCTGAGCCTTTCACGCCCAGGAGGATACCGCCAGTCAGACCATCAACTTGGAATGGGATATCAAGGCCACCGGACTTCTCGACAAAATTCTTATATAGTTTGACAACTAGGAGAAATCGAGTCAGTCTACGTGGATTCCGTAAAGCGGGAAGAAATACGAAAAGTATCAACAGCCTATAGCAGCTCGGATATAAGGCGTCAAGAGGTTACTTACCAGTACTGGATTCTCTTATCGCATAGTCGTTGCTATTCTCTTTAGAAGCCCACACAAAGTCGAGGGCCGAACCGAAAGCCTTATTTCGCCAGGCCAGTGCTGTATAAATAATATCTACATCTAATTGTCAGAACATGACCTAGAGAATGAAAGAGTCAAAGGGGTTGCGAAGGGTCACATACATTCGCCATCTCCGCAAACCGCGACAAAGCGGCCATTGGGAGAATGAAGCAAAGTTTGAGGGTATATCTCGCAAGTACCCAGATCCTTAGTTGGGAGCGTAATGGATACGTTGTCTTTAACGGAAGTATCTATCAATTTGTTAGCTAAATAGCACAGTTACACCAAGCGGAGATACGTTCAAGGTACATACCACCACCTTTGATCATAGACGAGACGATCTCGTTGTGTCGAGCCCAGATGAGCTTTCCGGAGCCATCCATAGACACAGCGGGCTCTTCTCGGCCAAGCTTGACCACTACGGCGCCATCGTCGAAGCCAACGGCAATACCCTGCTTGCCACGCTGGTAGGCTACACACCAGCATCTTTCCAAGCCGTAGTTCAGTGACTGTTCAAATCTGTAGGCTGAGAAGACAAGTTAGATGTGGACATGGTTTCACATTTACTCATATTAGACGAATATACTCACTATTGGCGTTCCACATCCTAATGGTACCATCCTCCGAGCCGGACACGATTATGGGAAGCCCTGGATGGTACACAGCGAATGATACGTTGCTTGTGTGCCCTTCTAGGCTAGCTATGAGAGACTTGGTCGTGTAATCCCACACCCTATGATAATGAGTATAGCCGTACGTATAGAGCTAAATAGAGTAAACATACTTAACTGTCCGATCATCGGACGTGGTCAATAAATATGGCTTATCGCTGTGAGGATAATACTTCAATGCTGGTTAGCAAATCGCAAAAGCTGGCCGTAGTCTTCTGGGGTGCGTAGTAGAAGTGTTTGCGACCTACGTCGACATGGTTGACACCTTTGGTCTCGTGTGCCTCAAGCGTAAAATTAGGTGAGGATGAGCCTAGACTCCAAATTTTGACGGTCCTGCACGGTCAGTATCTAGATAACACGCCCTCAAATAGGGATAGGCTCCTCAGAACACACCTATCTAAGCAGGCTGATGCAAAGGTGTTGGTATCTTTCGGGTTGATTGCCAGGCTCATCACGTAGTGACTGTGGCCCTCAAAGACCTGGACACACTTCCCTATATAGTTGTTCAGTATCGATACTTGGCGTGACCGAAAAAGGGAGGGGGGGATGGGGTAACAGCATACATTGGCGCTCCCAATCCCACTAGATGAGGTTTAGTAAATTGATGCAGCAAGTTGACTGTGGGCCGAGTTGGGAAATTAGGCTAGGCGGTTACAACATACCAGCTTAATAGTCATCTGCGGACATGGCATGTTAGCAACCGTTACGGTGTAAAAGCACGACCCGTATACTTACATCATCGCTAGCGGTGAGCACGAACGGTTGGGTGGGATGGACGACGATGGCTCGAATGTAGTCTGGATGCGCTTCGAAGGAGGTGACCTTCTCTGACGTGTTGTAATTATATACTCGAAGCTGGAAGTCATCCGATCCGCAGACGATCCAATTCTTCCTGGCCACGAAGCGGCCGGCTCGTACAGGAACATCGGTCAACTATTTCAGAAACCCAAAGTCAATGTCACTTGCCAGATGTGAATATTTTGCGATGAGGGGGCCGGAGATGGCCTAAGGCCCTTCTCGTTCTCGAAAGAAGAGGGAGGTCTCAAGGATCAAGACTAACCTCAAATGTCTTCACGACCTGCTGCGTCTCATAGGACCATATATAGACATGGCCTAGGCGCCATTAGCAAAAGCCGAGAGAGAGGCCACTGTTGGCGAGAGACAACATACCGCTGTAGAGTGTGGTCAGGATCCAGGGCTCCTGGGGATGGAAATCGACGGATTTGACACGCTCGCTGCGCGCAAAGAGCTGACGCTGTACGTTCGGAACCATGTTAGCAAGCTACCACTACACCTCGTAAACTGTGTATGTGTGTTCCGGCGACCATTCCAAAGGTTTTGGGCGGGCTGCTGGAAAGAATGCAGGTACGGCACCGTCCAGCAGAGCTGAAGCATCGTCCCTGTCCTGTCTTAGAGCATCGCACCACGGCCCGATCTCCCAACAGGAACCCTTCCTCATCTAAGACACGACGCATACACACCTTTACGTCCAACCTCATCCTCACGGCAGCAGCTCGAGTATGGGTAGAAGTAGAAGTAGACGGTCGAGGAAGGCCGACGGGCGATCAATTGGGCGTAGTAAGGTGCTGTCGTTGGCGTTGGCGTTGTCCGAACTGGTAGATCGGAATCACATGTGCATAGAGAGAGAGAGCTCCCAGCCGTAGATATAGATAGGTTAGCTTGTAGGTGGATAGGTATCTTGCGAAGGCGGTGTTCGTCGAAGCTGGCCTGCGGTGGCGCTGGGGGATCGTATGTGTGGCAGCCGGGCGGTGCCTACTTGCCGCTCTCGTCCTCAACACCGGAATATAAGAGTGCGAGCGAAAGTGAGGTCGGTCGGTGAGGTAGGTTGTTTGAACTCGTCGTACAATGAATTAATTACCTGTTCGAATAGTGACTTGACAGCTGGGAGGTTGCTGGGCTAGTAGCCTGGTGCGCAATCGTAATTGGTCCCTGTGGATCCCATAGCCACCAATGATTGCAATCTCCCCAAATATACATGTGGTCACTTCCAGCCTTATCGATTAATCTATTCTTATCGCAAACACTAAATTATATGCAGCTGTCAGTCAGTAGGTATTGCGGCTTGAATCTGATAAACATTGGATCTCTACAAAGACATCACCAAACTATTCCGAGCTCGAGTCACTACTACCCAAGGTTACGCTTCCAGATAAAAGATAAAAACTATAGAGGAAATATAAAACACACCCATGACTCTTTACCATTCCTTTTTACCGACAAGCCACTCTATCTCACGTAGTGCGTACAAATATAGTCAAAGAATTATCTTGCTCAAATACTATTGGCATTGTTCATTTCTAGATAGACCTAGTCCTCTATCACCTATTTAGTAGACTGATGTGGTGTGAGTGGTGTTACGGGATGTCAGCGAGTACGATGATGTACGGCGTCTAGAGTGCGCGCTTTATCTACAACAGCAACCATGTGACCCAGGCTTCTTTCACGTCATGACACCTCAAAAATCGCGCGCGCGTCCCATTCCCCCCTTGTGTCCTTCCGGTATCGTCTCTGAGAAAAACGCCTTTTTGTTACCTAAACCAGTTTCCTCCTAAAAGATTACCCGAGCGCGCTTGCTGACATGTCATAACTTCGTAGAAAAATCAAATCCGGTTTGCGACAGGGGTGGCCCTCGTGAACGCAGTCAGTCTCGGCTGTCGGCCTGTACCTTCTCTACCACCGCCTTGACCTTGGGGTAGAGCAGATGGTCAGCCTCAAGACCACACACTTTACCAACGACCTCATCGGCGCTCAGATTGGCCATTTTCTCGGCCAATTCACTGCTCTCCTTATCGCCCTCGACGTTCTGGAAACGGAACGCCATCTCGATGGCCGCCAGTAGAGCATCAGTCTTCATACCCAGCTCGGCCAGCTTTGCCGCGGGCTTAATGAGTCGTTCCTCACGGCTGAGCTTCCTCAGCGGCTCACGGCCGACTCGCTTCACCGAGTCGTCGAGGTTAGGATTGCTGATTCTGTCGATGATCTTTTTCTTGTATGCCTCTTGTTCTTTCGCGGATACGCCGTGCCGCTCGACGATAAAGGCAGCAGTTTCCGAGATAGCCTCATTAACCGCAGCGTTGATATCAGAATCTGCCATGGCATCGTGGATGGTGGACTTTCCCCGGTTGTAGCCATAGTAGGCGGCAGTGGCATGAGAAGTGTTGACGGTGAACAGCTTGCGTTCGATGTAGGGGGCGAGGTTGGAGACCCAGTGGATAGCGTCAATCTTAGGCGGGTCGACGCCAGCCTTAGTGAACGGGGTGCTCTCGACGACCCACTCGTAGAAGCTCTCAAGCTGGACATCGAGGTTATCGTCGTCGCCCTTCTTGTTGGGGACGATACGGTCGACGGCCGAGTTGGCGTAGATGGTCTTCTTGTCGTGTTCTGCTAGGCTCTCGGCAGGGGTGTTCTTGGGGTCCCTGATATGACCAGCCAGGTTGGTCGTGTTGTCGATCATGTTCTCACAGGCGATAATGACTAGTGGTTTCTTCAGGTCGAGCGAACGCTTAGCAACACCCTTGGCAATAACCGGTGCAATAAACCGAAGAATATTAGGACCGACAGAGCAAGTCACGATGTCGGCGGTAGCAATCTCATCGATCAGCTTGGCCTCGTCGGTGCTAGAGTTGATGGCAATGTAGTTGGTGATGGTCTTCTGGGTAGTGCCCTCGGTGCCTAGTTCCACGACGTTGTAGGAGGGCCGGGAGTTGAGTAAATTGACGGTACGGGGAACGATATCAGCGAAGACAACTCGGTAGCCAGCCTCGTGTAGGAAGCAAGCAACGAAGCCCCGGCCGATGTTGCCGGCGCCAAAGTGAACAGCTTTCTCAGTCATGGTGAGGTTAGGTGAGGTAAGGTGATGGTGGGATGATATGTGACGCGTCTATGGGGAGAAAAAGATAGAAGTATCAATGCAAATGCAATTGACTCAAGGTGGATGACAATCACAGGAGTTATGGTAGGAAAGTAGGAAGGAAAGCAGAGTGAGACGAGGAGAATCCGAGTTTTTATAGGAAGTAAACTCTCGTCACATCACAGCAGGCGGAGGCAGGAAGAGTAAGGGGACACAGTCGGTCGGTCAGGCCAGGGATTGGATTGAGGGGCGGATCGTGGAGGGGTGGAGGGGTATTCCGCTACCTGCGTACCCAGGGCGCACTAGTGCATTACAACGAAGAGATACCTCAGGGTGGATACGGTATACATGTAGTAAGTACTGTTGGGCCTGCTCAATCTCGATATGATGGGGTAATAGGGCACTAACTAGAGGTACTTGTGTTGCAAGTAGATAGCGGAGGCGAAGTCTAGGAAGCTGATACATGTAGGTAGGTTGAAGCTAGTGCATGTGCTCTGATCCAGACCGTGTGATTGGGTAGCCAAGAGTCATCGACTGTCCAGGCACAACAGTATTTTACATACTTATACGCGGTAGGTGCGTTGTACGCTGTATGGTGCTACATTTCATACTTATTTTGTAGGCGAACATCTTGCCTTCTCGCCATACATACGTGAAGACTTACGAATCCAACTCTGCAAAATATCCCAGATAGTTCAGATATATAGTTTACAGCTCGCCTAATGCCCGCCATTTTAATATCTTGCTGTACATAGCATAAAGGCAAATGGCACGACCTACCTTCTAGTCCCGACAAACCAGACGATTGGAGGCCGAGCCGAGACATCCAATCTGCGCCTTCACCTGGTTTTGTCTTGTCCTCTCCCAACATTTGACTGAACTGAACTGGCCAAAAATACTTAGGCGGACCTGGGTAGGTAGACATGCGTGTCTAGGTAGGTCGAAAGAGGTATATAAACCACGCTCCTCCTTCTCCCCTAGTATACAAGACAATAAGATAATTCTCGCATCGCAGCATCGCATATTACGGCGTGATACAATTCCCTCATGCACCAGTCATGCAATAGCCCCTGTGGTTGGCCAGTCTTGAGCAATAAGCCTGACAGATGTTGCATATACGTGGGAGAGGACCCTGTCAGCTTGAATGCGCTGTTTGTTCTCGCGCAATGGTTTTACCTAAGTTCACCCGTTATGCTCGCCCGATCTCGCTCGGGTCCGTGTGTATAATCCAAGGAGATCACGATAACTCATATGACTACAACCCGAAGGGAGGGAGTTCGCGTAGGTACCTACCCAGGTAGACTCATCGTTTTGAAGGTATCATCAATACATACATACCTATGTAGATGTGGCTTAGGTGGGTTGCTATACAGTGTACACTACATGCTCAGTACTAGGTACAGTACGACTTATCTCTAAACAAACACGCTAGTACTGTACAACCAACCCGGGTACCAAATCTAAGTATGTAGGCAAGTATGCTGTACGCTACCTACTACCTATCCCGATAGGACTGTAGCAAGACGTCATAAGCCGACGTTGCTGGTGGGGATTAACTGACGCCCTTTTCTCGCTCTTTTCTTCCCGACCCATCACATTGACACAGGGTGATGTCGAGAAGCACACATTACATCATTTGACGACACCTTTATCCTAACCATACTTCATCAGTACTGCTCTACAGCATATTGCTATCTATTAAGTAACATCATGGGTTTCCAACCGAGGTCAGTCGCGTGTGTCAGTCGAACAAGATGAGAGGACGAGCATTTGAGGCAAGACAGGCAATGTCACTGCTCGGGAACTGATACACTAGTACCTGGTCTAGGTAATGTTACCTACGCAAGCGTTCCTGGTTGATTCTACGCAAACACTCCCCTTCCTAAACGGTCAAGATATCTTCATCGTCATTGGCTGCCTTGGCGTAAACAGGCGATGAGGCTCCTTGTTCGTTTCCCGAATTTGAGAGTTAAGCAAGCGCTTCTCCTTCTTTACTAAGCGTGACGTTCCATTTAGATAGACAGGATCGCCGCCAATCATATCACGTCAATTTCCTATTGACGGCACTCTCGAAGCTCAACGTAGGTACGTAAGTAGGTATCCGGCTATCCACTCTCGCCACTCTAGTTTCCTAGGGGCAGGTCTTATTCCATGGCAGATAGCCAGTCCGAATGAAAATTTCACACCCCCCAAAACGACCTCTAGGCTTCTTAATTATATAGCAACCAATCACCACTGATGAGTAGGAAAAAATTCAAAAAGGTACCTAGAGTAAATTTTACCTTTAATTTCATATAGAAGTAAACTTTTTGGCCATAAATAGTATAATTAGTGGTGTTGTTAGGTGTTAAAGTAAGAGTGTCTATGTGACTATTTGGGGGGTGTGTAATTTTCATTCGGACTGGCTATCTGTCCATGGGCAGAACATGGGCTTCCGTCCGCCCCGCGCTACACAACCACTATCTACCGCACCCCGGTTTCCACACTCTGACTTGCAGTCCCGCCAGAGATGCAGATCCGGGTTTTTCAAGCAAACATTTACAAAACACCAGCCGAACCAGACTCCCGTCATCACTGACATCAGCAATGCTGTATGGCAAAACTGGAGGTTTGAGATTAATATTACCGTTTCCGACAGGTCTCCAATGATGTTGTCGTAGAGTCTTGGCCTTGATGCCTAATTATGGGAAATCTTCGTACAGTGCAAGTAACTCTAACTGGCCTGAATAGGCGCCTGCTTTAGCGCTCCTGGTTCTCCAACTTCGATGTCACTCCAATCTCGAACGACTAATACACCATGGTAGCATTTTCTTGCCCTTTTGTTTCGTCGTCGCAGCCGCCTGTACCCTTTCACGATGGCCTCGTATGCATTACTTTGTAAAGGACCGAAGCGTGCCGTTATCTAATGACGCTCCACTCGACGTCACAATCAGGCCCTTTTTTTCCTTCTCGCGAGCTCCACCGTGACACGATCCCACCCACACGGCCTTACCAAGTACAGTTACGCTCGTAAGACTCACGATACCTACTATGTAGTCTATCGCGATCCTTCAACTCTTCCCATTGGACTAATGGCCGAATATCCAACATGGCGCAGTCAGGCTCAAAAATACACCGAAACGTCCCAAAACGCCGGGCGCTTCTTGTGGCTTCGACCTAAACCAACTATCCACACGCGTGGGTGCATATTAAAAGGGCGATATCACGGCGAGATTACCCGTCTTTGCAGGCTTGTCTCCACGATTAAAGACCGTGTCGCAGGACCAGATCCAGCCGTAACCATGGGTAGGCTCGACGGCCCGACTCACTACCCAACCCATACTCACTTCGGCCCAGCCTTACCCGTCCTATTCCACATGCTCCACGCCAAACCGATGCCCGTCCCGTAAATTTATCAACGTTTCCTTCGAAATGTCTGTACTAGCAAGTATCCTGCTTCAGACGACTCTCAATGTATTTCAGGCATTTATTTTCCGTCCTTTCGTTCTCCTTCCTAGATAGGCGCCTTTATTTTATTCTATTTTTTTTTTTGTTTTTGTCTTTTTCCCCTCTTTTCATTCCGTTGCGCTGCTAAGTGCGCTGGCCTGGGACTCCATAGCCCCGAGACAACCCGTGAGAGCCGCCCGGTCTAGCCTAGCCTAACTCTCCTAATTTTCGGCCGGCCGGCGGTATAGCACTTCCGCTAGACCCCGACTTATTCCGAACTCTGTGTGACTCCGCCACTATCTAGGCTATGCCTCATAAAGCATCAACAACGCATATGATAGGACACATGTTCTAAGACATGATTATCTGCTATCGCGTAGCTAGCTCATCCTTTCGCATTCTTGGCGTCGCGTAATCTACAGTAGTTCAGTACGCCACAACTCGATTCACATGACTCTACCTATAGTGTTTTACCGAGATAGACAGTCAACGCACAAGTTAGAAACGACGCCTAGCTCATAATACGATTATCATTTACCAGTACTCACCGAATACTACGTTTGATGGGAATCGGATAATCTTATAAAAACCTAAGCCGGGAGAACTTACACTCAACCATAGCAGTTGGAGGCCATCAAGTCCAGCAACGGCGGTCACGTATGTAGAGCGAGTTAGTATGAATAAGCACAGTTACTAGGTAGGTAGCGGCCTTGGAGAAGCTCGCAACTCATATTCCGGATTGCGGGTCTATCTACGTTACACATGCGATCCAGCACCCAGGCCCATGGCTCTGCTTCAACTGATCATGCAGGTACGGTCCTCTTCGCCGGCCGTTTCAATCCCCTATCTTTCCATTACCGCACCGCCGGAATGCTGACCGAAGAACACACAACTGGTGTCCCAGCTACCGAGCTCGTGGAGGTAGATTTTCGGAGATGGTAGCGTAGAATAGAATCAACAAAGATAGCAGAGAGTGCATGCGCGGCCAACCCTAGCATATTTCGAGAACTCAACTGGGTTTTCAGCCCTTTATTCTCTTACCAATTACTCCAGTCATCCCGCTCATTTGACGATGGCCGTGGAACAAGGGATTTTTGTGGTTGAGGGAGGCGGAGATCCGAGTGTTTCCATGTCATCTTCCCGTGCCATTCGCACATCTCGGAGAGGTTCTCATAAACCCCACGATTGTTTACCGATCGATCCATACAAGTGAGGCAAAGCCCGTGGAAAGCGATACTGATCTCGCGGGCGTCGCCCTCTACGTGAAGTCCAACCACAGGGCCGCAGCTTGCACAATTCTCCGACCCCGTTGGCGGCTCGTATTTGAATGATGTGGATAAGAAATGCAAGATAGTTCGTAAGGGGTTGCGGTCGAGCAGGTCACTCAGCGAATTATCCGCGGATAGCGCCCTTGTGAAGTTAGCGAGGCCCTGGATGCGGCACGGGCACTTGCCATGGATGAATCGCTGCTCGCTCTCGTCTAGCAGTCTGATCAGCGTGTCGCGGAGAGCAGCCTTGGCCCCACGGAGCACCCCTAGTTATGGAATTACGATTAGCAAGCCTCGCTCCCCAATAGATAATCCCTAGGGCTTAGCTCCACGTACGGATAACATCCTTCGGCATGTGCATGTCCCTGTACGGTTGGAACGGCAGATCGTCGACCTCCCTCAGTGGATTCTGTTCCCGGATCTGACCAACAACATCGTAGGCTAGCCACTTTGTGACAGCGGTGAACGCAGCGGGGATGCCGAAGGCAAATGTCGGGTACAGAAGCTGCTCGTACTCGTCGCTCTCGGTGAATCCAGGCCACCGTCTCTTGAACCAAGCCTCAAACCACATCATGAGCACGCTGCACGGCACTTTATACGTGCCCGGACGAAAGTGTTTCAGAGCCTTGATATCGACGAGAGTAAGAACGCGCCAGACTTCTTGAATAGGGACGACATAGAATTCATCCGGGAGGGGTTCGTCCGAGCCGTTCAGTTCCATGCAGCGGAGGAGCAGCTCGACCGTCTTCAGGGAAGCTGCGTCGTTATTGCTGAGACGAATCTCGGGTTTATCGCTTGACAGGTTTAGTGCATCGATAACGCGGCGAGAAACGCGAAACTGTACTCTTTCGTTCTTGATGGTGCTGAGCTCGGTTACAACGACAGAAGCGTCGCCGCTTGGATTAAGGGTGATGGGCTCATAGGGTGATGTCATGTTCGCATTAGGTCGTAATGAGTTAGGGGGTAGGCGACGAGGTGTGAAGAGAATGAGAAAAGAATGAATCGCCGGTCTGACCTAGCCTAACTTAACAATGGGGCACTGAGGGTAATACCAGATTTGTCCCAAAGAGGCGGCGGAGGGGGGTGTTGTGCAGATTTCTCTCTTCTCCTATGTATGGGTGGTTGAGGGCGGGAAAGTTGAAAAGAGTTGCGAGAAGAGGATGGGTTAAATGTGAGATGAGAACCGAAGTGGATGGATGTTAGGGTCAGAGGGAAAGCAGCGACACTTAATATAGCTACCTCCTACCGACTTATCTGACGGAATTGGTTGGATTGTGAAGTCGAGTCAAAAGGTTGCATAGGGTGATGTAAAACGAGGTGACCTTGTAGAGATAGAAAGCAGGGAATGATGGGTAACCAACGATAAAATATTGAAGAGGAAGGAGCGAGGGGCAGGTTTATAATGATAGATGCTCTATGGGATAAATGAAATCGAGTTTAAGTTTAGTATGGTTAGTAAATCTAGGTACTTGTGTATGTTTTACAGGTCATTAGCGCTGATGATTACTTATATTCAGTGTGAGAACTATGTATGAACACCCGAGTGTTTACAAGCAAACAACATATCTATCTATGCATCTATTTACATAGGACAAGTGCCAATGGAGTTCTAGATTGTGTAGATGGTATATACACATTAAACTTTTTTATATGGGTATATATGCTACAAATCAATGAGGAGTTAAACTCACAATATTTATCTAGGTATCCGGATCGTTAATCTCTGTATTAGGGCGAAAGGGATGATCAATAAGATCGCGGATTCTGTAACAAGCCTTTCACTAGCCTACCTAACCGTGATAGCAGCACACCTACCGATCACTCGATTAATGCTGTAAGCCATGAGCCACAAATATATGCAATGATGGGAATCGTATTTGGGTCAACACCCCTAGGTCGAGAAAGTAATATCGTACAAGTTTTAGTGAGACCATAGACGATATTAGCATTGGGGGAGGTCTCAAATAGCAAGGAAATAATTTCGTGGCCCAGATTGACCGTATCTGTCGTCCTTTAGGTCTTCCGATATAAACCGAGTTCCAAGAACTGATTAAAATTTAATTGCACTGCAGAGGTCTTTGAGGTGTGCGATCGCGAGGACTAGAAGCTTGTCTCGCGCAGACGTCATCAGAATACTAACATTGAAACGGGACGCTACTCTGTAGGCCCGAAAACTTTCATCTTAGCACTTGTAAGGGTTTTTAGCTGGGTGAGCTATATCATCGTGTTAGTGCAGGAGGCCTAGAAGCTTAACCTACAAGGCTAAAAAGAAGAATTCAAGTATTAAAATATAACTAAATATACGGAAGATAAACCCGATTGCAGCAATCTAACTACGAACATTAACTTAACCCCTATATTAGGAACTAACAACTTTACCGTTTCACTATGACATTATTAATCGATGCTAGCAAAAAAAGAAAAAAAAAGTTATGCCCTCTTATATTCCTTGTTCGTATGCCTAAAGAATAACTTAGCAAATAATTGTTCACCAGCTTAATACCTGTAAAAGGGGACAAAAGGAATAGTTTTCTAAATTACCGGCGATAAAAATTGTCGATCTACCAGACCCGTCGCTAATTGTTCTTTTAACCTCAAGAAAGCAGGGAAAACGACGAATTGCATATCATCTTTCGTAAATATTTCGATGCTGTTCGTTAAAATCGGAAGAGTGTCTTCGGCGGCCCAACACCATGACTAGAACTACAACACTCAGTATAAAGCTTTATTAAATTGGTCGACGGAAGGGCAACAATAAAAGCGTGCGGGTTAGCTCAAATTAGTGTCGCATAGCTATATAACCATTTCAGGGTGGTCATACTATATGGGTGGTTTGGCTATAAGGATTATATGGGTGCAATTCATAGCCCTGTTCCCCTGATACGGATGCAAGAGGACTCAGTTTGGGAGGTTCGTTAAGGGGATAAGAGTAACCTAGCTAGGTATTGTGGGAGGGCAAGGCTTTGGATCTGCTTTGGAGAAGGTCAACGCTGGTGACGCTCGAGCCAGAAAGCGGCTTTTGCACAGCGGTTTTGGAGCAGTTTTGGTGCAAGTACCTCGAGCAGAGATACCTGTCGCGCGGTGGCCAGAAAGATAGCGTGCCAAGAGTACCTGAACTAGGATCTTTTTACTGGGCACCGACCAAGTAGTCCTCTCTTGGAAGCCCTGTGACAATACTAGTCTGGACGGGTAAATAGTTGGTTGAGTGAGTCACCAGGTACTCCGCAACTGGTAACTAAACTAACGTACTAACCCTGCTCGTTATTGACCCACAGAGTTATCCCCTCTGCTGCGTCTCTTGACTTCACCATCTCGCAAAGATCAGAGATTCTTAACCGCGCGCCAATGACTTCGCTTATGCAAAGTGACCAAACGAAACAGCAAAATAGTGTAGCTCGCCAAGAAAAGTAACTAATAATGTAGAGTCAACTGCAACACAGCATCGAGCCCGCATGGATGTAGTTATATCAGGCTGCATATAGGCTGTCGGTTCCGACCTGCATCGCCCCCAAGGCGGCACTAGACATATTGAGACGCTACCAACTGTAGCAATCTCGCTCTACTGTGGGCTGAGAATAGATAGAGTAAATGTCAAAGTTCCCCTATTTCTTTTTCGATGTTGACTACAAACTGCATTACATCCTCTAGACAATACCCAATTCCTCGGGCCTCATATTATTTCAACCGCTGAAGTCATGGTGCTGATCAGCGCTCGCTTTGGGCGTTTGCTGTTGATAGCTAGTTTATTGGCAACAGCAGAGGCTGATGGGTGGGATGATTTCTCTAACAATTTGGCGACAGACCTTGCGCCACTCGTCGCCCTCTTTGGCGAACAGGTCACAAAGCAGTTCCTCAGTGAGTCGACCACAATGCTGGACAACTTTATCTTTGCAATGGCGCCTTTAGGTATCATTACCGCAGTAGTGTCTGTAATTCGCGTGTGCGGCGGGGCGTCGCTGCGCGCCTTCATCGGCCGAGCACAAGAAGGGGGCGGCGTTGTCGAGGCGGAGCTATGCTCATCTACTAGTCGCGACGTCTGCGAGCTCTATCACAACGGGGCTATCGTTCGGGTGTTTGGACGCCCCAAAATCCTCGAAATTGTCCATGATCGTACGATAGCGAATTCCGATGGCGAGAGGGCATCGAACTGTGGTATCTACTCCTTTCAGGACTATATCAAAGAGGGCCTCGGTAAGAAGGCCGGATGGGAAGAGCAGAAACATGGGAGGAACATCTGGAATGCTGTCCGGGAAAAGCTGGTCATAACGAATGACGAGGAAGCCCAAGAGAAACAATCGCAAGACACTTGGGGAAATCACAACCAATTCGCCCCAAACCCCAATTTGTCCTTCAATATAGGCATACGAGAGCAGCCTGGTTATGTCCTTTGGTTGGCTGCTGTCGCTGGATTTTTAATACAAGCTGCCGTAATCGTGTTTGGTGGCCTTGTTACATATACCTGGCGTTGGACTAAGAACGGCGCTCTTCCTCCCGGTTGGGCCTTTCCTCTGATGTCGCTAGGGACCCTAATTCTAGACACCGGCATGTTCTTCTGCGCATTTTTAATAGAGAATAGCACCGAGGAGAGAGTTTTCCGTAGAGGCGCAACCGAGGATAGAGGAGACCCGACTATCTACGTCGTACAGCCAGGAAATCAAATCGTCGGTGACCAAACCTTCGATGCATTTTCGTTCACCGATGCTTCGCACCGACTAACGAAATACACGACGTCATGGAAAGTACAAAAAGACACCGAAATTGAAGTATTTCTAGCTATAGGCACCACACTAGCGGGCTATGTTCTTCAGTTCGTGGGCTTAAGAGCAATGCATTCGTCTGTCTCACTCTTTCAGCTTGGGACAATTCTACTAGTTAGCATCATTCGCGCAGGGCTAAGAACACAACGCCTGGCTAAAGAGCAAAATCTCCTGCGAAGCCGCCCAGATGAGGTCGAGGGCCATGAGCTAGACTGGCTGGCTTTGCAAATGGCCCAAGATGGACCGGAAAAGCAACCAGAAGAGCAAGCAGAAGATCCAGGTGAGAAAAGGAAATTTTGGGCAGTAACCGGTGGTCCGGTGAAACTGCAGCCTCCCCAGAATGATCGCGGATGCGACACCGACGTGCGGTCTCGGCGAGATGATGGCCTAGAAGCGGCAAAACAGCTCTTTTCGCGGCGAGTATTTTTGTACCGATCACGGCTTGCGGAATTGACAAGCCAATCGACACGGGTCAAGTCAAAGACATCGGCAGCATGGGATGAGCGTCTGGTGCGGGTGCGACAGCAAGCACGACAATTAAAGCAGGCTATTGAATCCAGTGCTAATATCCTCTTCGCCCAGGGGACGGTTAACACCAACTGGAAGAACGAGACACTCATCCGCTGGGGAATTGACGTGGCAGAATACGACCAGCCAAAGCTCGGGGAGCAGCTTAGGCTCGGGAAGACTTCTACAGTCTATCTTTCCCTATGTAGAGGGAAGAGCAGCCAGCAATCTACGACATGGGAAGTGAATCAGCATGACCTCGAAGCCGTGACTGGCCTGTGGGCTTGGTCAATCATTTCAGATCCTCGCACAGAGAAGGTCGACGAGTTTAGTCTCCAGGTGTCGGGGGCATCAGAAGTGTCCGCATCCAGGATCCTAGCTATTGCAGCCACCGAAGATGACATAGAACATGCGAGAAGGGAGTTGAAATTGTGGATCGAAGACTTTCCCCCGATTACATCAATCGACACATGGGGAACGGAAATAGAACCTCCAAAAAGGCACCCTGGCATTTTATGGGGGACATCAATCAACAAGCCAGTCGACACGTCAGTTAATACACCTGTCCGCAGCCTGTTCGCAAGTAATAGCACCAGCCAAGAGTGGCTCCGACTGTACGGGTGGCAAACCGCCCCCGATGATGAACCTCCGGGTAACATGTTCGCGTTAACAACGACGGTGAGCAGTTCGATCTCTACTGCATGCGCTCATGATATTTATCAGTCCTTTCTGTCCACAGTCACAGAGGCACTGGACTCTGTTGGGGGTGAAACCAGGTTCTTGAGAGGGAATAGAGGCCTTTTATTTACGAATGAGGTGGTAGCTCATCTCGTAGAATGCTTCAAAGAGAGCGGTCTTGGCTCTACCCACGATGCGTACTCGGTTATCGTCCCAATTCTAAGATGTCGGCGAAAGCTGTCTGTATCGGAAGATGCCATTCGGCTCGTCCACGCCGGTGCTGAGGACAGCTGGAAAAGGGGGGCGTTCCAAGACGCTGAGGACCTTCTCAAGTTGGCATGGCAAAGCGCACTTGATCTGCAAAATAATGAATTGCTAGCCGCGACTATGCTAGAGTTTGGCGAGCTCTACCGTAGTGCGCTTTTCCGGAAGAGCCAGTCTCCAAAAGACTTTGTTGATAACGGAATCTCGTGGATGAATGAAGTAGCCCAAGGAAGCCGGCCACTCGTTGATATCGCCATCCGCTACGCCGACATCGAACATAGGAATAGGCATCATGCAGCGCCCAAACCGGATGCACGGCGCATTATCGACGCAATATCTAAAGGCGATCGAACGGAGGCCATGTGGCTGATCAGCCACGTTAGCGAGGTGTTCGCCCCGGATGCTGGCGACCGCACAATTCTTTCCTGGGCGGCGCAGCAGGGCTGGCCGGAAATGGTCAAATCAGCCCTAGAGATTGGCGACGTGATTGACGACAGAGACAGATCAAAACGGACAGCGCTAAGCTACGCTGCAGAGCATGGGCATGCTGAGGTCGTAGGGATATTGATGAAGAGAGGGGCACAGCCCCTGACCGAGGATTCATCTCGCCGCGCGCCTCTGTCATACGCTGCTGGCGGAGGCCACTGCCGTGTCATGGAGCTCTTGCTAGGGGATCTTCGCGTGAGCTCATTGGCGAAAGACCGGGATGACAGGTCCCCTTTACACTGGGCGGCAAGGAACGGCCACGACAGCGCAATCGCATTGCTGTTGCAGCGCGGGGCCAAGGCGATTGTAGACGACCCAGACCACCAAGGTCATTCAGCCTTAATTGTTGCACTTTTGAACGGCCAGCCGGCTACTGCGGAGTTTCTCATAGAGAATGGGGCACGATTCGAGGTATCTGTTGGCAATACGGATGCATGGAAATGGGCTGTCCAAAATGGGGAATGGACATGCGCAACATTCCTACTCCGGCTGCTCAACCGAACGCGCAAACGAAAGAGGGTAGTTGTGGTAACTGTAGAACCGACAGACCTCCAACTTCCCGAATGCCAAAGTACCTCGGCATCAGAGGGCATTCCACCAGAAATCGAGGTGTATGCGATGGGCAAAGATGATACACAGATGGCAATCACAATAGAGACGATACGCGATGTTGCCACCAATATGTACTGCGTAAAGGCGGAAGTCCGCGAGCAAGGAGATGAGGGTCCGAAATATGACCTGCTTGAGATGAACTTGCTGCCGTTCCAGTACAGAGACGGAAACCAGCATTGGTTCACGAAAATGCGTTCCTCCCCCATTACAAACCATTCGAACAGGGGGATCAATGGATCTATGACAGCTAGAATACTTGGCTTGTTACTAGACCTTCTGGGGAAAGAGGTCAAGATCACGGAGGAGGTCGTTCTAGCGGCTGCGGGAAACTGCGCAGAAGTCGTAAACATGCTATTAGATCGGAGAGGGAAAGAGGTCAAGGTTACAGAAGAGGTCGTGCGAGCGGTTGCGACGGTCAGACAGCGCCCACGAAGCATTGAGACAGCTCCAGGAACATGGGACTGGGATTGGAGCGACCAGAAAGACCTGGCCTACCAGGAGCGCCAGAAGATAATGGGGCTACTATTGGATGGACGAGCAGCGATGGACACTACAGAAGAATTGATAAAGGCTGTGATTGCCGAGGTTGACGAAAACTTGGTAAAGGTGTTGCTAGACAAGGGAGACGAGGTCAAGATTTCGGAAGGCATTGTCCGAGCGGCTGCTGGAAATCGGCGTGGCAAAGCAATCATCGAGCTGTTCCTCGATCGAAGAGGAAACGAGATTGAGATTACCGAACAAGTTATTCAAGCGGCCGTAGAAAATCAATTTGCCAGAACACAAGGAAACTTGTCGCCAAGTGGAGCAGGACGGGAGAATCAATTCACGCCAGACGTCGGGGAGGGCGTGCGTATATTAAGGCTGTTGCTAGATCGAAGAAGAGAAGAGGCCCAGATTACCGAAGGCGTTGTTCGCGCAGCTGCAAGCAATGCGTCGTACGGTGGAGAAATCTTCAAGCTGCTGCTTGATCGAAAGGGAGAGGAGATGAGGATTACCGAAGACATCGTCCGAGCAGCTGCAAGAAATATGAAATGTGGCCGAGATATAATCGAGCTGTTGCTTGACAGAAGAGGAGAAGAGATCAGGATTACCGAAGACATCGTCATAGCGGCTACGAAGGGCAGCGGACGGACGGTGGAGCTGTTACTCGATCGAAGAGGAGAGGAGGTCAGGATTACTGACAACATTGTCCTGACAGCTGCAAAGGATGCGTGGCATGGCCGAGATATAATGGAGCTGTTGCTCGATCGAAGAGGGGAAGAGGTCAGGATTACCGAAGCTGTTGCTGTAGCGGCTGCAGAGGCTGGCGTCGGGCGGACTGGCCGCGGGACAATCGAGCTGTTACTCGATCGAAGGGGAGAAGAGATCAAGATGACCGAAGATGTCGTCCGAGCGGCTGCGCATATGTGGGATGAAGGACGAGGAATGAAGCTATTACTTGATCGAAAAGGGAAAGAGGTGGTTGTTACAGAGAAGCTTGCTCGCGAGATTGTAGAAAGTCGGATGTGGGTAGATGAAAAGATGGTCATGCTACTTGATGCGGGAGCGCAGTTTGAGATTACAGAAGAGACGAAGAGGATGATAGCAGACGAGTGCGGTACTGTGCGGGTGGAGGCGGCGCTGGACCGGTTGATGAAGAAAGACCGAGTGCGCCGCTACAAAGAAGCGCCTGTTGAATAGTTTGACCCCCGTTCTATCTAGTATATGAGATGCGGAAACTTGAAGGGAGCCGCAAAGTCTCCTCGGCCTGTTAAGCCTGGCTTTGTTGAGGCAAAGAGTCTGAGAGAATCCTGTTGATCTGACCCAAAATACATGACCCGTCAACTGGATTTCCTCTGGCTGATGTGCCGTTAACACCGTCCGTTATCCAGAACTCCTGTTTTCGAGCAGAACAGAGAAAGGGATCCGTTGAACACCGTAGGTTATATAGCGTACATCAGTATTACCTGCGTTGGAGTTGAAACCCCACGCAATTCTGACCAAGTCCTAAAACCAACCGGTGTCCGTTATTGGCAGTGTAACTATTACCTAGTTCAGAATGTACGACCAGATAAAGCGGATTAAAATGCAGTTATGCGTGGCCTGGAACGGAGAAAACATGTGAAACAGATGCGCGACCTGGAATCATTACTCCCAGCCTTCGATAACTAAATAACCATTCTGTTATACTTGAAGAATAGTGTGTGTGCTCAACTCAGCCGAAGACAGGTCAGTTCAAGCACATCTTTTTAATCAACTGTCGTAAACGTGTATCATTCGTCTCTATGACCCTACTCGCTTTTGCCCAGATTACGATTTCCCTATATCCCTTACAAGAAGAAGCCGGCGAAAGAAAGAAGGCAGAGGAAGGGTCAGATGAAGTAGACCAGCAGACCGCAAAAGCAATGCCCGCCCGCTAAAGCCGTGAATGACGCTCTCGCCCACCGACCACTTCTGACCTTCAATTGCCCGCGTACTTCTTGTACGCCCCGATCAGGCCGCCCGTGCTAACGTCGTGGCCTTCGCCGTTACCGGGTTCGTCTAACTCCTTGAGGATCTTCTTGGCCAACACCTTGCCCAGCTCGACGCCCCACTGGTCGAACGAGTTGATGTCCCAGATGACGCCCTCGGTGAATGTGAGGTGCTCGTAGTAGACGATGAGCGCACCGAGCTGGGCGGGGCCGATGGTGCCGCCTACGAGGATGCTCGTCGTGGGTCGGTTGCCCTTGAACACCTTGTGCGGCACCAAGTCGTCTGGCGTGCCTTCGCTCTTGACTTGCTCCGCCGTTTTGCCGATCATGAGGGCTTCGGCCTGTGCAAAGTAGTTGGATGCCAACATCTTCTGGTGCAGGTCGCTCTCTCTGGCGGATTTGTGGTGTGACTTGGCCGCGAGGATAAAGTCGGTTGGGATGAGTTTGGTGCCCTGGTGCACAAGCTGGAAGAAGGAGTGCTGTGCGTTGGTACAGGGCTCACCGAACAGGATGGGGCCCGTCGACGGGGCCTCAGAACCATCCGAAGTGACATACTTTCCATTGGACTCCATCGATAGCTGCTGAAGGTAGGCGGGGAAGCGGTGTAAGTACTGGTCGAAACTAGGAGAGAACCCAGAGTCAGAACAAAGGCACTAAGGAACGACAGCTCGCTAGTTAGAATAAACTTACGGAGCGACTAAGTGCGTCTCGGCACCGTAGAAATTGCTGTACCACACACTCAGGAGACCACCGAGGACGGGAATGTTGTCCTCGAGGGGTGTCTCGCGGAAGTGCCTGTCCATCTGGTGGGCGCCCATCAGGAATTGTTCGAAGTTGTCGTAGCCGATGTAAAGGGCAACACTGAGACCGATGGCGCTCCAGACCGAGTACCGGCCGCCCACCCAACTCTCGAAGCCGAACATGTTCTTGCTGTCGATACCGAAATTGGTGACTTCGGGCTCGTTGGTGGAGAGGGCAACGAAGTGCTTGGCAATGTCGCCCTTGTTGTTCGTATTCTTGAGGAACCACGACTTGGCCGTGTTGGCGTTTGTCGTGGTCTCCGCCGTGGTGAAGGTCTTCGAGGCCACAAGAAAGAGGGTGGTGTCGGGATCTGAGACGGCCAAGGCCTCGGCCATGTGGGTGTAATCAATGTTGGAGACAAAGTGCAGAGTCATATCCTTAGCACCGTAGTACTTGAGAGCCTCTGTCACCATGACGGGACCTCTGTCGCCGTATGGTAAGCTAGCTGTCCGTTACATCTCGGAAGGGGAAAGGGACCGCCTTACAGATCGGAACCACCAATTCCAATATTGATGATATTGGTGAGCTTTTTGCCGTTGTGGCCCTTCCACGCGCCGCTACGAATCTGCTCCGAGAACTCCTTCATGTGCGCGAGGACTGCATTGACACCGCCGGGGTTTTTCATGACGTCCTGGCCGTCGACCGACATTGGCCAGACCGGCTCGCCGACATTGCGGAGAGCGGTGTGGTAGACGGCGCGTTTCTCGGTGAAGTTGATCTTCTCGCCAGCAAACATGGCATCGCGCTTGTCCTTGAGCTTGGCCGCCTCGGCTAGCTCGACGAGCAGTTTGATGGTATCCTTGTCCGCTAGGTTCTTGCTGAAGTCGAACAGGATGTCGGTGTTGGTGGAAGAGTCATGGAAGGTCTTGCTCAGGTTGTTGAAACGATCCTTGTCCTCAGCGAACAACTTCTTCAAGACGAACGTCTGGCCATTATTTTTGTAGTGCTCTTTGAGAGCGGCCCAGGCCTTGGCAAAGGACTCCTTATCCTTCGTAGCTGGGGACATTTTGAGAGATCTACGTACAACGGGAAGAAAGTAGGGATGAGGGCTGTTGGCTGCCGGTGACAAGTAAACTGCGTTAATGAAGCTGGAATATAACGATCAGCATGGAAACGAGGTATAGCGACGGCGGTAGAAGAGCTGGAGAGTAGTGGAGGCTGGCTGAGAGAAGGGCAGGCCAAGAAGGTGTATATTGTTGTGTTATGTAGGTACTCAATGTAATCCCATACGTAAGGGGTACGAAATGTAACCCCTTGACGACGATCGGTTGGTTCGGAAGGAGAACAGTAAACAATTGCCTATTACTGGATAGAGAGCGACTCGAGAAGTTGAAGGAGAAAGTGTGTATAAGAGCAGTGTACGATGTTTAAGAGCTTGCTTGGCGGCGGTATGAAGGATTGAGGCAATAAAAAGTCACATCAAGGCTGGGATGATGGCGGTGATGCATTGTGTTTCACATACCTCTCTCCCTTTTTTGGGTCTTGCCGGAAGAGTCTCACGATATCCCAATCAAGAGCGTAGCCAGCAACACAAATGCCAATGCTGAATCCGCCTACTTCTCCGCAGCAGTGAGTGTCTAGTTCGAGGAGAGGATGAACAAGAACAAGAACCCAAAGGCTAGGCACTTACGTTAATTGGTATAGGTGTTGTTAGTATGGCGAGTGTGTAGGTAGTAGGTAGTAGGTAGTTAGCTCGTGCAGTAGGTGGGGAGGGAATTGAGAGATCGTAAGGGAATAAGAAAAATAGCTTGGCGGGGTAGACTGACCTGAGGTAGGATCGTGATGGCGATGAGTGAGCAAGCCTGAACTGTCTGGAGGGGTTATTCAGCTGTAGCGATACCTACCCCGCGCTTAGGTAGCTGTCAATGTCATACAGTGAGTAGCACACTGTGAGAGAATGACGACACGAGCAAGCTTTGGTACGTTGGTACAGGCTTACCTCAAGACAGCTTAGAGGTACCAAACTTCTGAGTGCTTTGCTTGGCACACTGTCCTTACCTGCGAGATGCATGTACCGTATGCATACGTATAGGCACAGTGGTATGTTAGCCACCCCCAGTACACCCGGTCTTCGGAGAGCCCCTCAGCCTATCAACCCCTCCACGACGCGTGGGGGGAAAGAGGTCATTCCCGCCTTTGAATTTTTAACCTCCGTCACTTTATTAGATGTCTATTATACAGATTACTTAACCTAACCTAGCAAACAGGGGTTTCTTAATAAAGTGCACCTTAACTGTATGTATGCATGGCTCGTCTCTCTACCTTGGCTATAGCGACTTACTGGACAACATTTGTCACGCCAGAGAAACTGAAATACGTCTACACTCAGGCTTACTTATCACCCTAGACTGATTGATTATATATATTAAAAAGGCTGATGCACACCTCGTCTAGCGTTCTGGCCGTGTGACGTGACAAGGCATTCTGTAGCGCGGAGGAGCGACTAATAAACACGGGGAGGTGCTATGTTACGTTTTGTTCGTTGCTCATGAGTCTATATGTTGCCCTGTATGTAAAAGCTTAACATGGGCCGCCCTTCTCTAACACACGTTATGGAAGCGGCACGCTATCTAGGGAGATTGGGTCGTCTTATGGTAGGGAAAGCCATTGTTCATCTTGATGAGAATTCTCTCGGCCATATGTGAGGTCGGCTTGCCTTCGGACTAGCTCTCCTGCGCTTAGTTCCGTTGCCTGATCCTGTCGCTGCCTTATAAAACTCGTTGGCCCGAAGCTGTATACAGTCTCTAAGCCCGCCCGAGAGCCCCGTCTCGTTGTAGTTACCAGTCTAACTTTCCAAAGCCTCCCCAGAGAGAGCGAGCCACGCATGCTGAGGACTAGCCGTCCGTGAACGAACGAATTTCGCGGTTATCCCAACCACAACAAGCCTGCTCCTCATCTATGTCTATCCTGAATACTGCCAATGAATGAAGGATCTTTGATACTTCCACCGCCGTCTCCTAAGCCGGCAATTGGTCGGTTGTAGCTGAAGCCCACAAACTGATCCTGCATCGTCTGCGACAACATGGGGCCATCTACGTACGAGTCCTGGGGCACTTCATTTGTGAAGTCGGAGTCAAAATTTTCGGTATCGGCGGCATCCACCTAAAGATTCTCTTGTCAGAATCAACCGACCCAATATCACAAACTACTTCTGGAAAGGGAGAGAAAAGCGACAAAAAAAAAATTACTCACCACTCTAGGTTTGAATGTTGGCTCGTATTTACGCTGCAAGAGCTTACGCCAATCTATAGCGTGAAAGAAAGGATGCGCCTTAATCTCGGCACTGCCCGCGGCCCCTAATCGTTCCTCGGGCTTGCGATTCAAGAGCTTGGTGAGTAGATCCTTGGCGGCTGGCGGAACCACCTCAGGCCCAGGGAAATGCAAAGGCTCTGACAGGATCTTCCGATACATCTCATTTGTGTTCTCGTCATAGAAGGGAGGTAAGCCCGTCAACATTTCGTAGAGAAGAACGCCTAGCGTCCACCAGTCCACCGTCTTGTTATATCCCTGGCCCATAAGTAGTTCGGGGGCTAGGTATTCGGGCGTACCGCAGAACGTGTTTGTCCGATCCTCGTCTTTCATATCAAGCTTGCAGAGGCCGAAATCGCACAGCGCAATATGACCCTGGTAGTCTAGCAGAATGTTTTCGGGTTTGAGGTCACGATAGATGACATTAAATCCGTGTAGACACTCGAGGGCACAGAGAAGCTCGGCTGTATAAAAGCGCGCCCTGTTCACATCGAACCGTTGCTCCTTTTGCAGGTGATGGAACAGCTCACCGCCATTGACGAACGCCAGGACGAAGTATAGCTTTTCTGGGGATTGGAAGGTAAATTTAAGTGGTACGATGAAGGGGTTGTTGATCTGCGCAAGCACCGACCGCTCCGCAAGCGTATGGGCAACCTCGGATCGCGAGATGATGTGTGCTTTGCGAATTGTCTTGAGGGCGTAGATCCGGTTCGTGTCCTTCTTCCGCACCTGCATGACCTTGCCAAAACTACCCTTACCAACCACTTTCAGCAGCTCAAAGTCCTCCATGGCGAGTTTGCCCTTGCGGTTTTCGACGTACTCGACGCCAATCTTCAACTTGCCACACCCATATTGCACGTCAACCCAGTCGACCCCACTGTGTCCAAGCTCTCGTTCGCGACTCGCGAATTCGGCCGCAGCCTTCTCGCGATCCTTCTTGCTCGCCTTGGGATCCTCAACGAAGGTATGCTTCTCTTCAAATCGAGGGTTGATACGGACGACACCCATGAAAATATCCTGACTTCGGCCCGAGCCAGGGGCTGCGTTAGGGTTACGTATGTAGAGATGCACGTTGAGTTCGGTCACGCGGGACACGTCAAACTTGTACTGGATGTTCTCGCCAGCCCACAAGGGGTTTTCAGGAGTGCCCGATACGGCATTTACAAAGACCTGGACTTTCTCGAAATCGATTAGGGCGTAAGGCAGGTATTTACTCGAGATTCGGCCGTGATTGGATGGGATGCCAGAGAAGCCGCCGGCCGAGGTCTGGGGGCGGCCAGAGCCACTCATGTACGACCCAGCGGCGGACCTCTGGGACGAGCCAGGTCGGACGGATCCAGCGGCATTCAGGGCATTGCCCGTCGACACAGAGCCTGATTGGTGTTGCGAGGAGAGAGCATTACGATGCTGGTCAGGCAGAGCAAAGCCTTGGCCCTCGTGAAGGGTGATGACAAGGATACCGGGTTTCGGGGGCTTGACTACGGGCCCTTGTACCATGGATTCGGAGGCGGCTGTGGACGTCATCTTGGTCAGTATGGTGGCCGCTATGGCACGCCAGAGCATGGTATGCAAGGACAGCTACGTACCGATCGCATTGTCGCTAGGAGTGGGAGTGGCCGAGGTAGGGAGAGGGCCCTTCTCATCCTTATCTGTGATAGTCGATGTTGAAGGGGTGCGAGAAAAGGTGCTTGTAAGAGGACCCAGATGGGTCTCTTTTAGCTCTGTACAAGAAAGTCGACATGTTAGCCAATGATTCTGGGTTGACTAGGCATATATTCAGGTTGTCATAATAGGGAGTTGGCACAATGCGCAGTTGGTTCAAGCCCAGCATGCTTGCTCCTTGCGGTAGCCGTGCTGGTCTAAGCAACGGCATGGCGAACGATGCAAGTAGGCGCGCATGCAAGCGAACGTGAACAATAGAACAAGTGAGGGGCACACACAACGGAGGCCCATGACGAATACGAAACGTACTTTTGGTCAGCTTCCAGGACATTTTACAGAATCTCCTATAGGACCCCTATAGCCGAAGAGTCAAGTAGAGAAGGACAACAAGCGCCCAGCCGTTGCGGGTGTGCACAAGACTACCGGTGCTGACTTGCAACTCGGTAGATGCAGATGCAGCGCGATGTTTTAGTGATAGCCGGCTGGTTTGCTGCTAGGTCGGTCGATGAATGTATGGGGGATGGGGGGGTAAGTAGGTAGGTGGTGTAGGTATGCGTCGGTTGGTTCGACAAGATTACATAGACGTGGGATTGTAGGATTGTACTACTGTCTGTAGCAAGCACTCGGTATGTATCGTAGAGTTGGGTTGGTTCCACGGGAAGGGAGGGGTACCGTGTTTCAGGGAGGTAGGTTGGTGGCGGCGGGCTCTAGGTACCGCCTGCGATTGTCTGTAGTTACTGTGAGACTTAGCGACGTAAGACGCTATGCTAGCAGTATGTAGGTGTGTACATGCGCTTCGGGTTCGGATACGAGCGAACGAGCGGGCGCGGGAGAGGCAGGACAAGACAAAAGCAGTGGAGCAAGAGTTGCTGATAGGTACCTCTTTAATAGGTAGTTGGCCCCAGATCTGTCTGGCGAGCACGTGTGTATGAACGCAAGGACACGGAGAAGACGAGACGAAGCCTTAGGTCAAGTGTGTCTAGATGGCGGTGAACGTCCTCAGGAAAGGATGAAGAAAGAATATAAAAAAATTTAGAGGCACAGGAAAAGAGAGAGAGAGGCGATGGGCTATTGACTGATTGATTGATGGATGGATCGACGAGACGGGGGTAAGGGTGGCTGTGGCTGATGAATCAAGAAAGGAGAGGTGGAAGTGGAGGAAGATGAGATGGGTATAGCAAATACCTACTTAGTAGGTAGGTAAGTACCTACAAGGTTAGTCATCTAGCACTTAGGTTAAGCTATTGTGTTAGTTTCCTAAGGCTACCAGTACCCAGCTCGCCAGGTTGTACAAGCAGATTAGGTACCTAAGGGAATCACTACCTAGCCTAACTTTAATGCTCTACATGTAGGTACCTAATACCTAGGTATGTAAGTGTGAACATTGAGGCAGCGGGCTGTCCCCTAGAAAATTGGTACAATATTCATGTGCACTTAGGTAGACTTAACTTCTGTGTGCATAGCTGCTAAAGAGGTAGGTAACAGCGCTGGATGTAAGGCTGTTTTCTACACTGGTTGATAGCTAGGCAATACCTATCAATTGCATGTACTCATTACACCAAAATAGGTGGGTTCTCGGCCCCTGAATAGCGGGCTCCCTCCTGCGAGGTACCTACCTCTCTTTAGTTAACCTCAGGCTGTACCTAAGCTTTGGTAACGTGTTTCAAGTCACGCAAACTTCGACATCTCGAAACTTTAAATGCTGTGTACCTGTATATAAATCAGAAATCGATCAATGAAATAGTAGTGCCCAAGCAATTAAAAACCGTTATCATTTCTCCATGTATATGATATCCTAAGAAGAAATAATGCACTTTGATGCCTCGCTGTTTCAGTAGATATAAGGCATGGCCTACCTACCTACCCAGCCAGCCGGATAACACGGCTTACACATTAGAGATAGATAGCCACTCCATCTAATACCTTCTAGGTATAGTTAAAGTCCTTTGACCTCACAGCATCTGTCTCTCTCGCCGTCCTCGCTATTCTATTTTAATGCGCTAACCCGGGCATCTGCATATACTAATATTAAATTCGATCCATCTAGTGTGGGAAACACCCTAGATATTCGTGATGGGGAAATCATCAGTCAGAAACTTCAGGTTACTTTGTTCCAAGGCCGCCACCGTATAACCAATGCGTTTGTTAATGATCGAACAGCACCGTGGCTTGGCGAGGACCCTTCATTTTCCAAATATGAAACTGAGGTAACTATCCTCATTCGGCATTCATCTAGGCCATTTGAGGACAGTGCGGGTAGGTAGGTGGGTAGGTGGATATAATCATCGTCAACGCTGCCAGGTCGCAAGCTCCATCATCCAGACGCATCCCAGACAGACCGGCAGCAGCGCGAGCACGAACCACCAGAGCTCCATCGTCAGACGCGAGCGGAGCCATTTCCGGCACCGCTGTGCCACGCTCCGCCGGTGGACGCAGGCGGCCGTCCCGAAGACGAGGCAGCCGAGGCCGGGCCGTGACTCGCACTCCAAGTGTTCCCGGCGTCGCTGCATCAGCAGCCTGGTGCTTCGTCAGCCCGCGAACTCGTCTAGAATGGTGATGGGGATAGGTATAGGGACGGCAAGATAGGATATGCGAAACAAGGAGAGTGTCAGCCATGATAACATACTTAACGCTCCCCCGACAGAATCTCAAGTCGGTTCTGAGGTCGCAACCTCGGTCATTGGGGCATTCCAGATGCAGGCCCCGGCGTTCCATGAGCCAGGCAACCTTGAGTCTGACGCCCGTGTCGACCAGGTAGAAGAAGTGCCGTGACGTGAACTTGAGAGAGAGCGCATCGGGGTAGGTGAGGTGTTTGGCTATGAGGAGGTGAAGCTCGGTCGGCAGCCCGGCTAAACACGCCCTTGACATTGGTTTTGATGAGTGTTGCGTTTCTCGTTCCCTCGTAACAAGCGTTGAACTTCGTGCTGGCGCGAGTAACGGAAACATGGTAGGTAGTTAGTGTACGTAGGTATAATACAAGCCAAGGAGGTTCTTCGAGCCAGCAGGTTGATTATTGATTAACAATGGTCAATAAGGCGAGCAGGATCTTTAACTAGCCACGAGAGGAATCCGAGGGAAATAGACACAAATATCCGTGTTCTCTGTAATGGCGACAAGTTGTTCGTATATATCTAATTGCTGCCTTATAGACTCATGCTTCTGATCTTCATCTACGTATATGTGCATTTATATATACAAGATATAAGACGACTCTCTCGAAGGTGGCGGTGTCACGACCTAGCGTGCAGGGCTTCATTTAGTGCACCGGGGCCCTTGTTACTAGGCACCAGGATAGCGCCTGAGCTGAAGAACTCGCTGTGCGGCAATGTTCTAGGGCTGATAGGCTAAACAGGATCTTAACACGTTACTGAGAACTGCAGGAAGCAAACAGCCCTTATAAGCCACTTGTGTAGATTGGTAGCCTAACAATCAAGCTATGTAGGCAGATTAGTCTCCTATAAGGCTATAACATGCGAGTGCTTGTGTTGTCGTAAGCGACATAGGTGCTCCACATAACAGATCAACTCAAGCCACCCAACATTTAGCGAGAGGCGCAGTGGTGTTGTATGTGAACAATGGGTGTATTTTGAAGGAACGGCACGCTGTCTCGGCAACCTTGTCTCACGCCTCAAGTCTCTCATAATCCGCAAAGACATATCCGTGAGGTGAGAACTACCTCTCTCCGCATTGGCACTGACTTACCAGAGTCCAACATAGCCCAGCTAGACACATTATTATGCTTCCGCGGGCACCATCATGATAATAACAAGCTCACCCACACTTAATCTTGCATTATAAATAATAGTCGGAATAATAACAACAATTTTCACGGCCCAGACTACTGATTTAAAACGAGTCCTTTCTATCGCTAACACCTGGCAAGTCCAATAGATTTCGACGTTCAAGAATCCTTAGCCGCGCCCGTTCCTGTTGCGGGAGTGTTAGAACCGTGCAACCCGGTAGTGGCCTACACCCCCAGTGCCGGTGTGCGTGTTGAATTGCTGTTTAAAAGCAGTGTTCCAGATGTTGCTTATTATAGGCATCCCGAACCCGGCTCATTTAGAGTTGAGAATGCTAGCGCTGGTGTTGGTTGAAGCTTTCAAGTGCACCGATGCTAGCTAACGCTTCCCAGCATCATATTTCCCAGCGCATAGAAAGTTGCGCATTATCTAGCTCCAGCTTTACGTCATGTCTTGGTGCTTGGGGTACTATCTTCATCTTTACCAAACTGTATCTCTAAAAATAGTGAATGACTATATGTAGGCTGAGCATAGTTAGAAAAGGAGGGGGGGGTTGGGTTTATGTCATTATGTCTAACACCATCCCCAGTTGGATTAACTAGAAGACTTACTTTCGAAAAGTATAGCGTGAGTATAAAAGCAAGATTTAGCTGGACTAAGCCCTATATCGCTCGAGCTGTGCACTACCAAAGATAATACCAATAAAATTAGCGGTAGCAAAGACAGTTCGAAGCAACCAACTCTCTTTCTTTTCACAATAGCGATTTTACAATGCCGAGCTATTGGTTCCCTTCAATCGTTCCTTCATGAGAGTATCTATAGTTTCTGGTACAAAGAAACGGGTTAGGTTTTCTGTATCACAGTTCCTCCCTTTGTTATTGTTTTACGCATCCGGTTGCTCATATATTATATCATTCCTAAATAATATGTTAGTTGTAATTTTAATAAGAGAACACTGATTCTATAGTTAGAACGAAGAAGGTATCATTTGAAATCAAAGCCCAGTCAACACTCCATCATGTCTTTCCGGTTAGGGTTGTCGAAGGACCTACCTTCGTCGCCATGGGCAACACGATTTCCGGTAGAGGCTCATTATCAATACGTACAGAATAACAAGAACCATTCGGTATTCGCCCCGGAACAGCCACGGGTAGATGATCCGAAGTATTATGACCAAGAGCCGTTGGTAAATAGGGCTACTCCGTCGTATGCGGAAATGGGCCGTATTTTTATCGCCGAGGCTGCTCAAGTATATGGGATGGTAGGGCTGTCGACGTGGCAAGCCGCTACACTGAACCGCCGCCTCTGCTTCTCACGAGATATAGGTTACATTTCCGGGGGGCATCGTCCCGCAGATCGGGGCTTAGTAAATCTCCCATTCGCCGCTAGAGGGAACAATATGCCGAGGTTTGGAGAGCCACAAACGTATGAAGAGTATAACTTTGAAGTCTATGAGCGTGGTAGAATCAAGGTTGACGAGACGAAATGGTTACCCTTTATACGTAAAGACAGGTGGTTCGACTGGATCGATGTAGAGCCAGAATTTGAGCGCGAAGCAGGAATGACATGGAGCGTGGATGACCCGAAGGTATGGGAGGCTTTGAAAATCCCCCTCGAGTTGGTAAACCGAATTTTTGAGGCGCTCATTACGGACAGAAATGACGGTGGTATGCAGATTACCCTTTTCTTTTTTCCCCCCTTTCCTTCTTATGATGGTCTCCAACTCCGATACTAAAACCTACACAGTAAGTAAGACGAATGTGTTCTAGAATCCATTTATATGAGGTCCATTAGCATGCCTATTCGCATCCTTGAAAGCTAGGCTGCCAGGCTAGATCCTCCGCTTATATCTCGCAGCTCCAGACGATTCTCTATGGCCGACTGGATTATTGGGACAAAAACCTCGACATACTTGGCCCGGAGCCTCACGATGACGCTACAATTCTTGTGAACCTCGCCACTGAGCAAAAGTGGGCTCGCCAGCGAGGTGTTGATCCTTGCCCATGGGATTGGAGTAAGTATCGTCAGCAATCATTTCACCTGGGAACCACGGCAAGCGTTCCTTTGAGCAGCCTCTGTTGACGTTCGGTATCATAGTCTCTACCTTCACAAGCACACAGTGGAGAGAAAGACTTACTGCACTTCTCTCAAAGGTAGCATGGTCTATGACCGTTACGGCACCTGCCGAGGCTAGTACCTTCCAATTCGGCCACACTGCTGCGAGGCACACGTCGATGGTCTGTGTAAGTACTATGAGAGTAAAAGATCTGATAGATGGGGATCGGACTCTGCGGGAGCTGTGCACGATGCAAGTTGACATGGCGATGACAGTAAGTCAATCCGCATCGTATACCATAAGATGAATCTCCACGTTAACTTGGGTTTATTAGTTGGTGCATGAACTCATGCATGCCCTAGGAGGAGCCCGGTTCAAGCTAGACGAGGGTTTTGGCTACGCTGGAACCCTCATCGATCGGAAGAGAAGTCCCGACTACATCCTGGAGCCGGTATGGATTTTGTAATCAACGTCTATGCCGTGTGTGCGTGTATCGGTGCCTCATGAACTGATCCTGTCTTTTTAGTTCGTGAATGCTGAAGACATCGCTGAGCTTGGCCACGTCATGGACCAGGCTTTCTTCGGGGGCGTTAAATCGACGTGGCGTAAGTAGACCATACCTCTCCCCTTGGAGCGAGTACTATTATAGCTTCGACCTAGATATCGATCTCTAAGCTTTGCGTAGCTACGCCGGGCCGAAAAGACACACCGTCGCTGGCATTCATCTTCACAGAATTTCCGTATATCAACTATGCGAGAGTCCCCTCGGTCCCGGGCAGCGCTTTTGCCCAACCAGGCGCGGCGGCTATAAGTCATTTTACACCCTCGACGTGGATCTCAAAGATGCTATCCGAATCGTTCTGGCAGGACAAATCCCGCCCAAACAAGAGCGCACACAACTTCTACAGGAACCAAGTATTCGTTTCGCGAAGCCCAAACCCTCCTGTCGGGCCAATTATCAAGTGGGAGCGACCTGTGGTACAAGACCCGAGATCGATGCCATTTAACGACCCAGATGACGAAGTGGCTGTAAATGAGTGGCAAGCGAGGGAAATGACGTTGCTGAATTTCCGAAATCCGTGGTGGGCCCCTTATCACTACGATGTACGTCGCTTTCCGGTGTTTTTGCTTGTCACTGAGACCATTCATGCCCTGATCCAATAGTCGTCACTCGGCTCACATGACCACGTTGTATCACATCGTAATACGTGCCCAAGAGAGTGCAGTCGATGCTACACTGGAGATGATGGCGCAAATTTAGAAATGGACTATGCTAATCTTAGTCGTACTAGTGGTTTTGGAGTCCCGTATGTGCACCCGAATCCGCACCTTGATAATCCTTGGTTATGCTTGAAGCTGATGATGACTTGTTGATGAAGTGGGGTGACCTTGAGATAAGGCGTAGGATCGACCTATTCGCGGAGAAGTTTGCGAGGAAAGACACATTAATGTGTACCGTACTGGGGAATTATTTGGTTCGCTGTCTTCCATGGCAAGACCCAATCGCCTTTCCCCAAAACCTACCCACAGCGAAGCCTGTGAACTTTTCCGGCTGGGCGTGGCATTCCATTGGTGGGTACTATCTCGGATTCTGTGATGGCTAGATTCTTAGGTTGTGGTTGGTCGTGCTGGCCTACCTAGGGGGAGTTGAAGAGAGCGTTGATCTTTAGTCTCGGCTGCTAACGACGGCGCCACGGCCAGGACTCTTGATGCTGGCATCGCTGCCGCTCCAACGCAGCGCTGAACTCAGCCGAACTGAAGGGCAAGTCCAATGGTCGCGGGAACTTGCGCCCAGCAAGGCGGCGTCGGCTGCTCGCCACGACGAAGAGACGATCACTCTCTCGGGCCAGTTCCCGCCGGCAAGCTGCTCGGTAGCGGCGACCCAAATCTACGACCCGCTTGGGACTGGGCTGGAAGTCGAGGACATCACGCAGCTGGACTACTTCATCGTCTTTGATCGGCTCCAACAGCATCTCGCACGCACGCAGGCGCTCGTGCACACGAGCTTCCTAAGTGCCCTCCTAACGGCCAGGGAAAAGCTCCAGGCCGAGAGGGTGGCGCTGACGAAGTCGTACCCGGGGAAGGGCCACACTGCCAGATGGGCGTCGCGGTGGCATTTTGAAATGCCGGACTACGACCCAAGGCTCTGCGCATTCGCCAACGGACAATGGACCGGAGCCTATATCCCTGGTCGGAACCTCTGAGTGATCAGGGCGTCATGTCGGAAAGGAAAGAAGGCGGATGTCCATTTAGATAGAGATGTGCCTAGCCGATGAGTAGATGGGTATTAGACAGTGGATTTTAAATAGCGGTGGCTATGATGCGATTACCTAGTCTAGACTGAACAGCGGATGAAGGTTTACTAAGTACTTACTTTGTAGGTGTATATGTAGATAGTGTAGTGTAGGTAGATAATTTTTTTTGATTTAGACGCACGCCACCCCTAGTATGCAAGTATGCTATACTTAGTTATATGTAACCTGGATCGGGAATGTGCTTAGTCACGCTAGGTACCTATCTACATCCTAGTCACTGGTATTCCGTCTCTGCACCTAACTAGATAGTGGATAGCGGCAGGCGGGCAGGCAGCGCCACAGCAGTCAGCACAGCAGGCAGCAGACTGGTCGGCTGGTCGACTCGACCTTGTTACATGGTAGTATTTATATTATTTATTGATTTATCATGATAGCCACCCAGAATCCGCAAGTCGTCGTGTACTTACCTACCTGCCTACCTACCTACCGACCTACCTCGCCCATCTCGAAGTTGTCGCGCACCTGATCCTCAAGATGACCACTTAGGGCTTTGTATGCGTAGATGGCTCTCCTCTGCTGACCACTGATACCTAAACCGCATGCCCTCGGCTACCATCGCCCGCGGCCACTCCACCAGCACTTCCTTCCTCACCGGTGCCGGTATGAGGTATGGCCGCCCCTGCATCACGTAACGCTGTCGGCGTCAGAAGCGTGGGCGACTTCGACAACGGCGATAGCGACTATGGCTCTGACTTTTCGGCGGGCGAGGAGCAGCTGGTAGACGAGATCATGGCGGGACTCGGTAGTGCCAGCCACCGTTCTGCGATGGCGACGACGGCGACAATGACAGCGACAACGACATCGACAACGGCAGGAAGGCAGGACCACAATGGCCAGTCTCGCGCGCCCTTCTCGGCCTCTACTCACGCTCGGAACTCGTCCATGCCCGCGAAAAACCTTGTCTCTACCATTGGACCTGCTCGCGTGCTGCCGGCTGGTAGCCGCGACGAGGACAAGCACGAAGACGGGACTACTAGCGGATCAGGCTTGGGGCAACAGCACACCGTGCCGTTGCCGTTGGAATCAGTCAAGTACCCAGATCGTAAGTCCGTCGCGAACCGCTCCCATCAACTCAGCCAGTCGATCGATAGATGAAATATTTCTGACTGACCAGTAGCGTCTAGTGAGTGGTGCGCTGTCTAATCTACAACCTCAGTCTAGGTCTGAGACCGAGTTCGATCCTCAGGTCGAATCCCAACACCAACACCAACAACAACAACAACAACCCCCTTCCCCCTTACCGGACAACCAACCTGTCCTAGAGCCCCCGCCAGATGCTCGTACTCCTCTACAGCGATTCCGGTCGTTCCCTCGGCGGCCTTTGACCGTTACTGACATGGCCGCGGGCGCCTGGTGCGAGCTCCAGCACTGGTATACCCTCACCCGGCTTCCGGGCGGCAGGAAGACCATAAATGCGGCTATGCGAGGCGGTTCTCGAATACACCAAACCTTGGAAGACGAGGTGCATTCTGCCGTCCAGGTCACCGTAGCCTCCAGGGAGGAAGCCTTCGCCTTGAGGCTGTGGAACATCATACAGGGAATCCGCACGCTCCGGGACACTGGGATTACGCGGGAACTCGAGGTTTGGGGCATCGTTGAAGGAGAAGTCCTCAACGGTGTCATTGACCAACTGAACCACGAGAGTCCGAACGCCAGTTTCGAGGAAGAATTGAATCTAACCAGCTCGGGCGTTTCTCCGCAGCAGTCGTCCATTACGGATTATTTGGGCTCTAGCCACAAAACTGTCTATCTCACCGACGTGAAGACACGGGGATCCGATCGGCTGCCGGCCGGTACGGCACTGCGGCCCGCCAGAGTACAGCTGTTTCTGTACCATCGACTACTCTCCGATATGGCTGCTGACGGGCTGGATTACGCCGCCATCTTTGCGCGTTACGGCCTCGATGGCGAAGCCCATTTTTCCGACGCTTTCATAGCCCAGATCGGTGGTCTCCACGACGAGATATTTTACGATGCTGACTCGGATATCGAGGAAATCCCTCCCGATACGCATTCTCCTGATCTCATCGGATACCGATGCATTTCTCAGATCATACCGCTGCTCAAAGCTGAGCTGAAAGAGACTTTCCCTCTTGGCCCCGCATCCATCAGTAACCTGCTCGCCGTCCAGTACCGTCATCGCGATGACGGTCGCATTATCGGCAACAATTCCTTTCCCAATGACCCGGAAGCGCTGGATGCTTACATGAAAGAAAATCTGCGGTGGTGGCGCGGCGAGCGGGAACCGGAAGGCGTCACTATCGAGGAAACATATAAATGCGGCTGGTGTGAGTTTGCCGAGACGTGTCAATGGCGAAGAGATAAGGAGGCCGAATTTTTAAAAAAGAAGAAGGGTCGGGCGAACGTCAACCGTGTGCCGCCTCCCTCTTGACATGATAACCATTTCGCCGCTACACCACCTTGGGGTCGCCTTTGGATATCCTCACGAGTGCGCTAGCAGTGTCCATCCGACCTGCCGAGCGTACCTACAACGAAGTTATGACCGGCTATCGATTCCATGTATAATCCAAGCTCTTGGGTCGACCTACTAACTATATATTTATAAATATATACATTTCAATTCCGAAACCAACCACAAAATTGAATCGTACATTATAACATTGCTAGTCGTTGTCCTCTCGAGCGCACTTGGTGTGGCTCTCCGTTGTTCAGTTGTCCTCGTGAGAACGAGTGCGATTCATCGCCTACCTGTCGGTACCCCAATCTTGCCATGCACAAGACCGAGGCCCTGCACTCCGCTATAGACGTGACCGTGCAACCCTACGAGGTATTCTTGAACTTGTTCCTCTATTGGCTTGGCCTATATAATGCGTCGGGTTTTTGTGGTGCTAAGCTTGGCCATGCTATGGATTTAGCCGCGTCCCTTTTCTCCTCCGCCTTTTCTATAAAGGAGCCGGAGGAAACCCAGACAAGGCCGTTTCTAATCTCCAACGTGAAATTGCCGTCCGTTGTAGGGAACAAGCCGCGACGGCGAGACCCGGCAAAATGGTCCAAAGTGTAGCAATAGCAGTGCGCGAGCCAAGTAGGCGTTAAAAGAAGACCCGGTGGCCCTGCGAACTTGATTCACTCTGCTGGTTGGTCGATACTAAGACCACCCTGGATCGCCATGAACTGCCAACCTGCAGATATATATCGACGACCTCGCCGGCATCAATGGCGCCACTGTGTAGCCTCTTCCACCAACGCGCTTTGCTCCCGCACGACGATTGTTCGACATGGCTTCCTGGTTTCGTACGGTGACAGCACTCTTGCCCCTGGTGGCAGCCAGGGATCACGACGTAACAACCCGACAGTCCAGTGCCACCGTAACGGTCAACCTAGACCAGAAATACCAAACCATTGACGGGTTCGGGTGTTCTGAGGCGTTTCAAAGAGCAGTACAAATGTCGAAACTAAGCGAAGCTAAGCAACAATACACTCTAGACCTCCTCTTCAACATGACGAGCGGGGCCGGCCTGTCCATCCTGCGCAATGGAATCGGGTCTTCGCCGGATATGAGTTCGGACCACATGGTCTCTATCGCACCCAAGAGTCCCGGGGGCCCTTCCAGCACACCGCAGTACGTCTGGGATGGCTCGGACAACAAGCAACTCTGGGTTTCCCAGGAGGCCATGAAACGAGGCGTCAGGACCATCTACGCCGATGCGTGGAGTGCCCCGGGCTACATGAAGACGAATGGCAACGACGCAAATGGCGGGTCTCTGGTGAGTTATATATATATATCTACCTCTCACACTCCCCTTTCTTTCTTTCTGAAGACCATACTCAACAGACACTTCCCCGTAGCGAGTTAAGATGCTGGCAGACACGTAACCTCTATATGGGTATTGAGTACACACGGTATTAACTCCGACTCGGCAGTGCGGCGTGGGCGGCGCTACCTGCTCGAGCGGCGACTGGCGACAAGCCTACGCCGACTATTTGGTGCAATACGTCAAGTTCTACCAAGAAGCCAACGTGACCATCACACACCTAGGATTCCTCAACGAGCCCGAGCTGACGTGAGTCGACCTGACCTGACCTAGCCCATACCAACCTGAGCAACCCGCGGCCTAGGGGCGCGAGTTAACATACAACGCAGGACAAGCTACGCCTCGATGCGCTCGAGCGGGTCGCAAGCGGCAGATTTCATCAAGGTGCTGGGCCCCACGCTCGAAAAGGCGAACCTCTCCTCCGTCGGGATCGCGTGCTGCGACGCCGAGGGCTGGAGCAGCCAGGCGGGCATGTTGGGGCAGCTGGCGTCGGTAGACCAGTACATCTCCACGATCACAGCGCACTCGTACACATCTTCTCCGGGGTCCCCCATGAACACGCGGCACCACGTGTGGCAGACGGAAGCAGCCGACCTGAACGGGGCGTGGCAGGGCGCGTTCTACAGCGGCGGCGGGCCGGGCGAGGGCATGACGTGGGCGAACAACATCCACACGGCGCTGGTCAACGCCAACGCGTCGGCGTACCTGTACTGGATCGGCGCGCAGACGGGCACGACCAACTCGAAGCTGATCCGCCTCGACGGCGACAACGTCACGCCGTCCAAGCGCCTCTGGGCCTTCGGGCAGTTCAGCCGCTCCGCGCGCCCGGGAGCCGTGCGCGTGGGCGCCTCGGGCGCGCCGTCGGGGCTGCGCACCGCTGCCTTCCAGAACGTCGACGGGTCCGTCGCCGTCGTGTTCATCAACGGCGGGACTGCTGCCGCGTCCGTGTCCGTCAAGACTACTGGTGGTGCGGCGTTTGCTGCGGCTGGCGCTACGGCGTTCGTGACGGACAACACGCGGGACTTTGAGGAGATGACTGTCTCGTTTGCCAATGCTGCCGCGGGTGTGAGTATCCCCGGAAGGAGCATTGCATCGGTCATGTTGAGATAGGTGGCTGGATATCGTGCGTGGCCCTTAGGTCTATAGCCCGCGTCTCGGACGCATTGTTCTTGTTAAATCACACAGTATCTATTATATCTTCAATCTGATTGTTACGTGGCTAAGTGAATGAACGCTATTGGTTTCCGTTGCGTTCGAAAGGTTGCTATTCGTAAAAGATAGCTCCTTAATTTTGTGTAGGGAGACTGCGCTCCCAGTATTGATCGAGTTTGAGCCGGCTCATGACAGGTCACTCGCGTTTTATATCATTATCCTAGTTGAATAGCAAGGCCAGTAAGATTGAGCCTCGTCTTGAGAGGTACTTCCATGGCTTGGTGTCGGCCTAATGGTATAGTCTTGCACCGTATCCTATCCTTCTAAATTGTAGTAGTAAATAGAATCCGAAAGACTACCACTATGAATACCTGCATACTAAATGACAGTGTCGAATACGCGGAAGTGGCTGAAAAAGCCGGCGCCGTATACAATACAAGAAACCAACGCTACTACAGAGAGAAGACATGCAATTAGAATTATAACCCACTCGCAAAACAGAGTACGCCCTCAAACCTATGAAATCTAAATTTTCGCTTTGGCCTGCAGGGCTTTCGTCTTCGCTTTGTACAGTCTAACAAGTTGTCGCACAGCAAGATCTAGAAGGACGTCTTCCGAGCCGCCGGGGATCCTCGCGGCCAGGACGTCGCGGTACAGCACTAGAGTCGCACAAGTATGAGCATGTAAGCATTCCATAACATCGAAGCCCAAAGATGGTAGCAGAGGCATGACTTACTCTCTATTAGTTCGCCCTGACCGCTACAAGTAAGGCTATTACCGCCGAACAGGAGAACAGCCGTATCCACGCAGTCGCGGAACACCATGCCGGCCTGTGCCTTGAGAAGGCCGGTCATTCCCCCTAACTCGCGATCCGCGTCTTCTTTCGTCATCTGTGTCATCTGGTAGGCGAACTGCTCTACCCAGGCCCACTGGCTCTCCAAGACGCCTCCGGCTTTGGCCAATCGGTGGCGGACAACCGGTTGATTCACTATAACTGCTATTAGAAGGTAGGCCGTCATGGGATTTCAAATTGCTTATTCAAGTCGTATTGATCTCTACCCCCATTGAAATCTGTAGAAATGGAAGGGTTGGGATTTAATGCACGAAATATCACTTACTTAGGGGCTCCCCAAATGCCTCCCGCTTCATGACGTATTCAAAAGCAGCCGAGAGCGCCACTCTCGCCTGGCGAGTGGCACCGACCGCGATGCTCAGGCGCTCGTGATTGAAGTTCGTCATGATATAACGCATCCCCATGCCCTCGATGCCAATGAGATTCTCGACCGGTACCTTGACATCGTCAAGCTCGATGAAAGTCGTCCCGCTCGCCACTGATGCCGTGACCTTGATACGGCGCATAGTGACACCCGGGTAGTTCTTCAGCGGGACAACCAGCATGGACAGGCCCGCGGCACCCGACCCCGGGGGTCCGGTCCGCACAGCCATGCTCGCGTAGTCTGTCCATATGCCGTTCGTGATCCTGCGAGTTTCATTAGCACGCCCTCGCGACTCAATAGATTTGAAATCTGCAAGACACGGAGAACACTTGCCATTTCTTAGTTCCGTTGACGATGTAGTACTTGCCACATGGGCTCTTGACAGCCGTGGTGGTGATATTAGCAACGTCGCTGCCCGCATCAGGTTCCGTGATCGCGATGCAACTCCGCTTCTTGCCGGTGAGCAGCTCGGGGAGGAACTTCTCCTGCAGCTGCTTATTCCCGAACTTCAGGATAGGCGGGACGCCGAACGCGAAGCCCGTCATCAAGCTCCCTTGCGGACCACTCAAACCGGCGCGAGCCATCTCGTCGCCGTAGATGAGAACGTGCATGTAATCGAAGTCCTCGACCTTGATGCCACCCAAGAGTTCGTGGATGCCCAGACGCCTCAGCCAGTCGACGGGTAGGGGCGCCGGCAGCGCCGGGATTAGCATGTTGGCATTGGCGAACTCCTGGAGGACATGTTCCGGGACGTTCCCGCTCTTTTCCCACTCCACCGCGCGGTCTAGGAGGTGTTTTTGGATGAATGGCCGGATGGCATTTTGGAATCTGCGGTGGGAATCCGTGTAGTACGGTGATGGCAATCCCATCAGCCACGAGGGCTCTGAGAAGGGGATCGGCGCGGCCATGGTGATGACGGTGCTGTTGTAGGATGTAGAGGAGATAAAGAGTCCTAGAAAACGTACATCGATATGTACGAGGGTAGATTGGCCATCCTCCTGAGAATAATGAAAGGGTTCATGTGGCCCGTGGAAATGAGACACAATGCCGAGGCTCGTCGTCACAAAGTACCTATACCGCAGGTTCTGACCGTCGGTTTAAAGCTCAGCTAGCTCGCTCGCTTTATTTATAGCCATCCGTACCGAATGCGACAGCATAATCTAGGTTGATAGTTGTGGTCTTTCGCTGCTAGTCTTTCGCACGACTTTAATAGTACTGGAATTAGATAATGCGTTAAACCTACTTAGCAATATATATAATATATACTTATAGATTTTCTAAGAGAAGGTAGTTATAATTATTTACTTAAGGTACCCCAACGTTTTTTTCTCCGTCTTCCCCGCAATAGTCCCCCGCATATTGATGTGACTATAAAAAGCACAAGTTAAGTATACATGGGGAGAGTAACGATATCGCATTTACGTCTGTTTCTGGAATGATACATTATTATGAGAAGCGCTACTATCACTCTTACCACTAGCGCTGAGAGCAAATGATAACTTTTGTACCACTCGTTTCCCCCCAACGCTATTGCTCGTGAAGGTTTAGGCGAAAGAGGCGCCGAGGAAAACGTGTACCTATCGGATAGGCGCGCCTAACCTCAATGTCGTAGATAGTCATCGCCATGCTATTCGCCGCTGAACCCGAATAGAAATGGCCCTGGGTTCCTCGGTGGTATTTCGAATAACGAGGGAAACCGCGTATCTCAATTCGTCGTGTTCTAGTGTTTCTTAGAATCTGCCAATCCGAGACGCTTTCCCACCAACTTCTCATTAGGTGAGCTAACCCGTCCTACTACTCAGTTCCCTCAGTTCTCTAAACAGCTGGGTACTTGCAGTTATTCCAATGACAAAACCCTAAAGGGAACTTGGATATAAGAGGGACCGTCGAGGGCGCCCATTTACTTAAAACTTGCTATTTATGGTCCTAGGCGCCCTAGCCCCTATTAGCCTTAGTCTAGTGAGTAGACCAGCCCGCCTAGGTACGCTGCTTCATTAACAGAACGCCAGGTTAGAAGATGAAAGAACCTAAGCCGGTCATAACAGGAGACAATGGCGGGAGGGAAGACATTTAGACAGGGAACCAAGAGAACTCGATCGAATTTAACCAGCAAATTTTTTTTTCTTTACTAATACGTAAGAAGTGAGTTGTCAAGTTTGACAGGAGCCAGCACCCTCCGATCAGCTGGTATATGGGCGTTTGGTTTCGGTTTGAACCGCACTGTGAATAATGAGACAATCAGCAGCAATACGCCACAGATGAAGAAACGTCTCGTGTCCGATTTCCTTCCTTCCTTCCTACCTGTTATAGATGTATGATTAAATAATGCGCCCTAACAACCACAGATTCATACCTGCACGAATCTCTAGACGCATTAGCCGCAAACTCTATAAGTTAATAGTGGCGATCCACGGCTCTACCGGGCTTGTTCGGAGATCTCGGTGCATAACACATAGCCGATGCAACAGTGATTATATTGGGTAGGTTGTTGCTAATGGTGACGGCAAGAACTAAGGAAGGGCGCGCAGGGACCTCTTGAGCTATATTCCGATGTGCCCCCACACGTATTGCATATTTTAACGTCTAGCGTTCTGTTGGCCTAAAAGCCAATCAGCGCGGTATTTGCTGGCGGGGAGTTGGCGGTCATGATGCTAATATCTGCACTCACCTGGAGTCTGTATGATCTTCATAAATCGTTTCAAAATATTGAAAAGTCTAGAGGCATCTGTGTATATTCCGAGAACACGATCAATGTTGTTGCTGCTCATGAGCCGCAAAATCAGAAATTTTCTGATATTTCTTATCCGGCACTTATCACGAGTATTTAACTTGCTTTGATTAGTGAGCATACAATAAGCCGGAGTCGGGTTGTTGGCCGCTTCCGTATGATCGCGCTTCGCTCAGAGAATTGTCCGCATAGTCGGCCGAATTGACCATCGGCTCGGCAATAGCCAAGTGATTTAGCACACGGTAGTTGAATAAGTAACAAGGAGGTGGTGGCATGACGAGTGGATGAGGTGGGCCCCCGATTGCAACATCTGAGTTGACGATTGTAACATCGGCTGACTCGCTCGTCTCAACCCCGAGCGCCAGACTTAACTAAGTTTCGCTCGTTAAATACATCAAATCTAATTGAACACTATGTGACTTGCCAAAATGAAAGCTATAGTTGCCGTCAACTCTCGAGGTAAGCTGAAGTATTGAGAATTGTACAATTAACATCATGTGGGATGAGGGACAAATACAGTGTATACGTGTTGGTACTTAGGGATGCAGCCCGCAGCCAACACGACTTGTATGGAGCCAGATCAGCAACGCTAATGCCGCCCATATGTAATTACCAGCTTCGTTAGGCCACGGTTTTAGAGCACAACACGCGTCTAGCTGAGTAGACTTTCAGCTATGATCCGGTTATCTAGATATAATGCTAAATAGATACGATCATCTTGCTAGAGTAAGCAATTGGGCCGACAACCGACAACCGACACAGAGTATCGGTACGGAACCATTGGTGCGCCGTTTCGATAATGTCGCCCATAATGCTGCATGGGCTAGATAGTGGGGAGGAAAAAAGGGATGGAGGCTTTTTTCAGTCGCAAATATGTATATATACGCTCCCTTAGGTTGACTCAACCAGTACAGTCGAGATCTCACTAACACTGCTCAACTATCACCTCTCACATTTAGCAGCTTGTACTGTCCTCCACCTCTAAGTCTTGTCTTGAGTATAGCATCGACATACCCCTAACGGAAAGTAGGGTACCTTGAAACAACATGACTGTTGACACACCGCCTCAAGCGCGCCGCTACTGGCTGCTCACCATGCCTCGCACGGCGTCTAACATGCTAGTTCGTGTCTTGAATCTCGATGCGCAAGGCGTGCGACCTGCCCATAATGGAGGATACTTCTTCTTTCCCAGTATGCTGGCGCGGTTGCCCATATATGATAAACCATGGCAAGAATGGACGGCCGAGGACCACTCTCATGTGCGAGAGGGCCTGGAGAAGTCTTTCGACGCACTGCAAGACCACCTTGAGACAGCTGAAGAGGAGGGCCAGAAGGTCTTCGTTAAAGAACATATCTCGTTCCTAAACGAGCCATACTACGAACAGGAATATGCCCATGGTACTGTTACCGGGGAGGAAAGCTGCCCGCCTGGGACAGCGCTAGCGCGTGGATACACCCATTCGACACGATCCTCACTCAATCTCACCTCGCTGCCCGACGAGTTCCTCAAAACGTGGAACCCAACCTTTCTCATCCGCCACCCGGCTCTGATGCTGCCATCTCTTTACCGCACAGCCACGAAGGACATAGAAGTGGATGGCATGCGACGCGCCAGAAAAGAGCCGTACGAAATTGAGGCTACCCTGAAATTTGTGCGAGCCCTGTATGACTTCTACGTCAATTACTTTGGCAAGAATAGCCAGTGGCCAATCGTGCTCGACGCCGACGTAAGTACTTCTCGGGGTTGTTTTCTTCTTGTTTCGGCTACTTTTAAAGCAGAAGCTTTCCTTTTTGGGCCAATACAGTGTCTAGAAGCTTCTGAAGTCCTCATGAATCAACTCGCAGTGGTGATAATTGACTCAGAGTGTTCTAGGATGTCATCGCGTACCCCGAGCTTGTGAAGAAGTATGCTGCGCTTGTAGGGCTGGACCCCGATAAGCTCCAATTCTCATGGGAGAAGACAAGCCAGGAACAGCTGGAGAAACTCCGAGCTGCCGAGAAAATAATGCTGGGCACTATTAACGCCAGCACGGGAGTGGACAAGACAAAGATGGCTGGCAATATTGATATCAATACGGAAGCTGAGAAGTGGAGGAGCGACTTTGGTGAGGAGGGTGGTAGAAAGCTGGAAAGATGGGTTCGAGAGGCGATGCCTGACTATGAGTATCTTCATTCGCGAAGACTGACATTATCTTAGGTAGGTAATGCAACACGACAGAAGGATTCGGGAAATGACTAATAGTGCCACAAGAAATCCCCTTCGTTGTATAACTTATAATACCCGACTCAATTTGTTAGCTCTCCGACGTCGAATCATATGTAGTACAAGCAAATACTCTCATAAATGCGATCTTGGTATTATGTCGGCATTTTGCCTATTGCTAACTTGGTCCCGGTGGTCTCGTGCTTAAGGCTGATCTCTAACTTAATGACAGATGAAAACTCAACATCCCCGACGCGCCTAACAGCGATTGATTGTCTCCTGTTGACTTCTTCGACTATTGATCTGCACTGAAATACCTAATTGCGTCCGATGTCGCAATCGCATACCCGGACGCGCATGCGGCTGCATCAACCTAATAGTCATCTTCACGCCACGGCGGTGCATTATCTGAAAACGGTATCCGCCATGCACCCCGAGGGAGCTGTAACGTGCAGGGTAGCCTGCATGCAAGGCCGCTGACAACACGCTGCCCCAGCGCCACTGCTAGGGAGCAGATAGGGCCCTGCCACCTGGGTCGATTGTAGGAGCCGCCAGTATGGTGTGTAATCCGTTGATATATTCTGTAAGTCTAGTGGAGGTTCTAGGGACACTGTGTCTACCTATGTAGTACTGGTGGATCTATTATAGCATGTAACATCCTGCCTCCTATAAAATATGCCGATGCTTTTATTATGTTAAAAAATAGTTATAAAAACTAACTAACTATATATATAAAATAAAATATATATTTGTTATTAAATAATAGTTATGTTTTAATTATATAAGTTTAAAAAGTTTTATTTTTAAAAGTATAAATAAAATTTTAAGCTTTATTTTTTAACTATTTAATTATTATTTATTTATAAAATTTAAGTTTTAATTTATTATATATTATTAATTATTTAATATTTTTTAATTTAATAATATAATTATTAATTATAAACTTTTAATAGTTTTAAATATA